>JAHHZJ010001622.1:0-37194 GCA_021437245.1 Aegilops speltoides
TCTTCTAATGATGTGACCTTGTTAATCAAATAACAACTCCTTGTTCATGGTCAGGAAACATAACCATCTTTGATTAATAAGCTAGTCTAGTAGAGGCATACTAGTGACATCTTGTTTGTCTATACATTCACACATGTATCATGTTTCCGGTTAATACAATTCTAGCATGAATGATAAACATTTATCATGAAATAAGGAAATAAATAATAACTTTATTATTGCCTCTAGGGCATATTTCCTTCACCTCCAACCTGTTTACCTGCCTGACAAGCGCTGCAAAGTCTATCTTTATCAAATATGACATCGTTAACTCCAAGGATATGATTTCCTTTAATAAGCCTGTCAAGGTTTCACATACCAACATGACCAAGTCGTCTATGCCATAACCAACCTTTTGAGGATTTAGCAATGAAGCAAGTTTTAGGTTGAGCCTTTTTAGTGAAATCAACAATGTATAGATCACCTCACTTTTGCGGTAAAGACCATTTTATGATTATCTCGATGAAACACTTGGCAATCTACTTGACAAATAGAACATTGAAACCGAAATCAGCAAGTCTGAATCTTGAAAGTAAGTTGTAACCAAGAGATTCAACGAGCATGACATTTTGTATGGAGCTATCATGTGATATGGCCACCTTACCGAGGCCAACCACCTTACCCTTTGAGTTGTCGCCGAAAGTGACATACTTTCGAGGACTATCATTATCAGCAAGCTCACGAAACATGTCTTTATCTCCGGTCAGGTGATCGGTACATCCACTATCAAGAACCCACTCCTTTCCTCCTGACACATATCCCTGAAGATTTGCCATAAGACCAAAGTGTCTCATTGCATCATCAAGATCGAAGTCACTCTCATCATCCTCTTCATAGTATCCATGTTCAACATCGTCATGTGGTGGATCAAGTCCTAGAGAGGGTGATTCATTAGAATGAGTTTGATAATCTTGCTTATGAATTTTTATAGCTTCGGAAATAATGTCACTAATGATACCAACATTTCCTTTGGCACGCATAAGGTTTGTAAGCTCAAATAGACAATCACCAAACATAGGATCACTAGTATTCATCTTACTCAAGGCAATAGACTTATGGAGAATTTCATCAAGATTTTTCAAGGAATAATCGGGAAATCTTTCCTCAAGAAATTTCCATATGGTGTAGGCACACTTAAAAGTAGGCAAGCATCCAATCAAGTTTCTAGGCAATCGTCTAATGATAAGATCGGCAGTTCTAAGATTCCTAATCATGTCAATTGACTCATCATGGGTAGGATGCATAGGATCAACATAAGGTGCACAAGGACTAGCAATGTACTTGTTAAAATGATATTGATTCAAGATAACAAGCATCTCATTTTTCCACTCATGAAAATACTCCCCATCAAGAATAGGCACTCTATGTCTAATACTCCCAATAGTAGACTCATCCATCTTCCTCCAATGGTGATTAAACCAAAGCAATGGAGACCAAAGCTCTGATACCACTTGTAGGACCTTGAAAAGAGGTGTCTAGAGGGGGGGTGATTAGACACTAAGTACCAAAGTTGCAGTTTTTAAGATTCTTTTGGTTTGAGTGGAGTTTAAGCACAATTTTAACAATCACAATACATATCAAGCAAGCATGCAAAGAGTATATGAGCAGAAGAAAGTAAAGCATGCAACTTGCAAGAAAGTAAAGGGAAGGGTTTGGAGGATTCAAACGCAATTGGAGACACGGATGTTTTTGGCGTGGTTCCGATAGGTGGTGCTATCGTACATCCACGTTGATGGAGACTTCAACCCACGAAGGGTAACGGCTGCGCGTGTCCATGGAGGGCTCCACCCAAGAAGGGTCCACGAAGAAGCAACCTTGTCTATCCCACCATGGCCGTCGCCCACGAAGGAGTTGCCTCACTAGTGGTAGATCTTCACGAAGTAGGCGATCTCCTTGCCCTTACAAACTCCTTGGTTCAACTCCACAATCTTGTCGGAGGCTCCCAAGTGACACCTAGCCAATCTAGGAGACACCACTCTCCAAGAAGTAACAAATGGTGCGTTGATGATGAACTCCTTGCTCTTGTGCTTCAAATGATAGTCTTCCCAACACTCAACTCTCTCTCAATGGGTTTGGATCTGGTGGAAAGAAGATTTGAGTGGAAAGCAACTTGGGGAAGGCTAGAGAACAAGATTCATATGGTAGGAATGGAATATCTTGGCCTCAACACATGAGTAGGTAGTTCTCTCTCAGAAAATGTATGCTGGAAGTGTAGGTTCAGTCTGATGGCTCTCTCCACGAATGAAGAGGAGGTGGAGGGGTATATATAGCCTCCACAGAAAATCTAACCGTTACACACAATTTACCAAACTCGGTGGGACTGAATCATTAAACTCGGTCAGACCGATTCAACAAATAATGTGACCGTTAGGGTTTTCGGTGGAACCGAAATGCAACTCGGTGAGACCGATATGGTTAGGGTTAGGGCATAACGTAATCTCGATAAGACCGATTACACAAACTCGGTGGGACCGATTTTGGTAATAAGCTTTCCAGAGAGTTGGTCAGGCAGACTCGGTGGGACCGATTACTCAAACTCGGTGGGACCGATTTTGGGTAATAAGTTTCCAGAGAGTTTGCATTGTAATCTCGGTAGTACCGATTGCTCAAACTCGGTGAGACCGATTTGATAATGGACATACATAGAGAGATTACAATCCCATCTTGGTGAGACCGAGATCCCTATCGGTAAGACCGATTTGCTTAGGGTTTGTGGCAGTGGCTATGACTTATGGAATCGGTGGCGCCGGATAGGAAGTTTCGGTGTGACCGATTTTGGCTTTGGGTTTAGGTCATTTGTGGAAGTGGGAAAGTAGTTGAGGGTTTTGGAGCATATCACTAAGCGCATGAAGCAAGAGGCTCATCAAGCAACACCTCATCCCTCCTTGATAGTATTGGCTTTTCCTATAGACTCAATGTGATCTTGGACCACTAAAATGTAAAGAGAAGAGTCTTGAACTTGAAGCTTGAGCCAATCCTTTGTCCTTAGCATCTTGAAGGAGTTCCCACATCCTTTAGTCCATGCCACTCCATTGTTGAACTTGTCTGAAATATACTAGATAAAAGTGTTAGTCCAACAGTAGATATGTTGTCATTAATTACCAGAACCACCTTGGGAGCACTTGTGCTTTCACCAGAGGTTGAAGAAGCACTACGGCCGTTGGATGGACATCGTACGGTCACTGGAGCTAGAATCGTTCATATATTGACTAAAGTTGACAAAGGCCTCCGTCCCAGTCATCTTAGTAGGCCCATGATACGTCCATTTTGCATCATGCTTTTATATCAATATTTGTTGCATTATGGGCTATTATTACACATTATATCTCAATACTTATGGCTATTCTCTCTTATTTTACAAGGTTTACCATGAAGAGGGGGAATCTTGGCGGATTTGGAATTCAGGTGGAAAAGGAGCAAACATTGAAACCTATTACGCCTTGCTCCAAAAATCCTGAAACTCCACGAAACCTATTTTTGGAATTAATAAGAATTATTGAGCGGAAGAAATACATCAGGGGGCCCACACCCTAGCCAGGAGAGTGGGGGGCGCGCCCACCCTACTTGGCGCACCCCTTTCTCTGGGCCCCTCGTGGCCCCCCGGTGTCCATCTTCTGCTATATGAAGGCTTTTACACTAGAAAAAATTGTGGGCAAGCTTACGGGGATGAAACTCCGCCACGAGGCGGAACCTTGGCGGAACCAATCTAGGGCTCCCGTGAGCTGTTCTTGGGGACACTTCCCTCAGGAAGGAAATCATCACCAACGTCATCACCAACGATCCTCTCATCGGGAGGGGGTCAATCTTCATCAACATCTTCACCAGCACCATCTCCTCTCAAAACCCTAGTTCATCTCTTGTATCCAAACCACAAATTGGTACATGTGGGTTGCTAGTAGTGTTGATTACTCCTTGTAGTTGATGGTAATTGGTTTACTTGGTGGAAGATCATATGTTCAGATCCTTAATGTATATTATTACCCCTCTGATTATGAATATGAATATGCTTTGTGAGTAGTTACGTTTGTTCCTGAGGACATGAGTGAAGTCTTGCTATTAGTAGTCATGTGAATTTGGTAGTCGTTCGATATTTTGATGAGATGTATGTTGTCTTTTCCTCTAGTGGTGTTATGTGAACGTCGACTACATGACACTTCACCATTATTTGGGACTAGAGGAAGCCATGGGGAAGTAATAAGTAGATGATGGGTTTCTAGAGTGATGAAGCTTAAACCCTAGTTTATCGTTGCTTCGTTAGGGGCTGATTTGGATCCATTTGTTTAATCTTTGTGGTTAGGTTTACCTTAATACTTCTTTTGTAGTTGCGGATGCTTGCAATAGGGTTAATCATAAGTGGGATGCTTGTCCAAGTAAGGGCAGTACCCAAGCACCGGTCCACCCACATATCAAATTATCAAAGTACCGAACGCGAATCATATGAGCGTGATGAAAACTAGCTTGACGATAATTCCCATGCGTCCTCGGGAGCTCTTTTCTCATTATAAGAATTTGTCCAGGCTTATCCTTTGCTACATAAAGGATTGGGCCACCTTGCTGCACTTTATTTACTTTATTTATTTGTTACTCGTTACAATTTATCTTATCACAAAACTATCTATTATCTACAATTTCAGTGCTTGCAGAGAAAACCTTACTGAAAACCGCTTATCATTTCCTTCTGCTCATCGTTGGGTTTGACACTCTTACTTATCAAAAGGACTACGATAGATCCCCTACACTTGTGGGTCATCAAGACTCTTTTCTGGCGCTGTTGTCGGGGAGTGTAGTGCTTTTGGTGAGTGGAACTTGGTAAGGAAACATTTATATAGTGTGCTGAAATTTTCTGTTACTTGTCACTATGGAAACTAATCCTTTGAGGGGCTTGTTTGGGGTATCTTCACCCCGACCAGAAGAGCAAAGAGTTGCTCCTAAACCTACTGAACTTTTGAAAATATTTACTTTGAGATTCCTTCGGATATGATAGAAAGCGCTAGCTAATCCATTTGCGGGAGATGGAACATTGCATCGATTTACACCTTATCTTTGTGGATGAAGTTTGTGGATTATTTAAGCTTGCGGTATTCCCGATGATGTTGTCAAAGGAAGGTCTTCCCTTTATCTTTGAAGGGATATGCATTGACATGGTATAGGCTATGTGATGATACGAGATCTTGGAATTATAAGCGATTGAAGTTGGAATTTCACTAGAAGTTCTATCCTATGCATCTTGTTCATCGTGATCGTAATTACATATATAATATCTGGCCTCGTGAAGGAGAAAGCATCGCTCAAGATTGGGGGAGTCTTAAGTCAATGTTATATTCATGCCCCAATCATGAGCTCTCCCGGGAAATGATTATTCAAAAATTTTATGCTCGTCTTTCTCTCAATGATCGCAACCTGCTCGATACTTCCTGTGCTGGTTCTTATATGCTGAAGACTATTGATTTCAAATGAGACTTATTGGAAAGAATTAAATGCAACTCTGAAGATTGGGGTTCCGACAATGGTAAGGTGTCAGGTATGACACCGAAGTTCGATTGTGTTAAATCTTTTATGGATACCGATGCTTTTCGTGGATTTAGCACTAAGTGTGGGCTTGACTCTGAGATAGTAGCTTCTTTCTGTGAATCTTTTGCTACTCACGTTGATCTCCCTAAAGAAAAGTGGTTTAAATATAAACCTCCCGTTGAAGTAAAAATAGCTACACCTATTACAGTTGAAGAAAAGACTGTCTCTTATAGTGATCCTATTGTTCCTACTACTTATGTTGAGAAACATCCTTTTCCTGTTAGGATAAAGGATCATGCTAAAACTTCAGTTGTTGTTTGTAAGAGTAATACTAGGACTTATACACCTCCTGAGCAAATCAAAGTTGAACGGTTAAAGATCTCTTGGATGATTATTTAGATGGGCATGTTATTTATTTCTGTGGTGAGACTGCTAATATTGCTAGACCAGATACTAAGATACACAGACCTGTCGTAGGCATGCCTGTTATTTCTGTTAAAATAGGAGATCGTTGTTACCATGGCTTATGTGATATGGGTGCTAGTGCTAGAGCAATACCTTATGACTTATATAAAGTAATTATGCATGACATTGCACCCGTTGAATTAGAAGACATTGATGTTACTATTAAGCTTGCTAATAGGGATACCATTAAACCAATTGGGATAGTTAGAGATGTTGAAGTCTTGTGTGGGAAGGTTAAATATCCTGTTGATTTTCTTGTTCTTGGTTCCCCACAAGATGATTTTTGTCCCATTATTTTTGGTAGACCCTTCTTGAATACAGCTAGTGTTAGGATTGATTGTGAAAAGGATACTGTTACAATTGGCTTAGAGGGTATGTCTCATGAATTTAATTTTGCTAAGTTTCATAGACAACCTCGTGATAGAGAATCACCTAGTAAGGATGAGATTATTGGTCTTGCTTCCATTGCCGTGCCTCCTACTGATCCGTTAGAACAATATTTGCTAGACCATGAAAGCGAAATGTTTATGAAGGAAGAAGGAAATAGGCGAAGTGTTCCTTAAGCAGAACCTATCTTTGAAACACAACCTTCCGTTGAAATTCTTGGGATCCCCTCCACCCAAGGGTGATCCGTGTTTGAACTCAAACCATTACGATAATCTTAAGTATGCTTATCTTGATGAAAAGAAAATATATCCTGTTATTATTAGTGCTAACCTTTGAGCAAGAAGAAGAAAGATTATTGAAAACTACGAAGAAGCCTTCTGCTGCTATTGGATATACTCTGGATGATCTTAAGGGCATTAGTCCCACGTTATGCCAACACAAAATTAATTTGGAGGCTGATGCTAAACCAGTTAGAGATCCTCAACGATGACTGAATCCCAAGATGAAAGAAGTGGTAAGAAAGGAGATACTAAAGCTCCTTGAGGCAGGTATAATTTATCCTGTTGCTGATAGTGATTGGGTAAGCCCTGTCCATTGTGTTCCTAAAAAGGGAGGTATTCTTGTTGTTCCTAATGATAAAGATGAATTGATCCATAAAGAATTATTACAGGTTATAGGATGGTAATTGATTTTCGGAAATTAAATAAAGCTACTAAGAAAGATCATTACCCTTTACCTTTTATTGATCAAATGCTAGAAAGACTATCCAAACACACACATTTCTGCTTTCTAGATGGTTATTCTGGTTTCTCTCAAATACCTGTGTTGGCGTGGGATCAATCAAAAACTACTTTACTTACCCTTTTGGTACTTTTGCTTATAGACGTATGCCTTTTGGTTTATGTAATGCACCTGCTACTTTTCAACGATGGATGATGGCTATATTCTCTGATTTTTGTGAAAAGATTTGTGAGGTATTCATGGATGATTTCTCCGTTTATGGATCCTCTTTTGATGATTACTTGAGCAACCTTGGCTGAGTTTTGCAGAGATGCGAAGACACTAGTCTCGTCCTAAATTGGGAAAAGTGTCACTTTATGGTTAATGAAGGCATTGTCTTGGGACATAAGATTTCCGAGAGAGGTATTGAAGTTGACAAAGCCAAAGTTAATGCTATTGAAAAGATGCCATGTCCGAAGGACATAAAAGGTATAAGAAGTTTCCTTGGTCATGCCGGTTTTTATAGGAGGTTCATTAAGGACTTTTCTAAAATCTCTAGGCCTCTGACTAATTTGTTGCAAAAAGATATTCCTTTTGTCTTTGATGATGATTGTGTAGAAGCATTTGAAATACTTAAGAAAGCTTTGATCACTGCACCTATTGTCCAGCCACCTGATTGGAATTTACCCTTTGAAATTATGTGTGATGCTAGTGATTATGCTATAGGTGCTGTTCTAGGGCAAAGAGTTGATAAGAAATTGAATGTTATCCAGTATGCTAGTAAGACCCTTGATACTGCCCAGAGAAATTATGCTACTACTGAAAAAGAGTTCTTAGCAGTTGTGTTTGCATGTGATAAGTTTAGACCTTATATTGTTGATTCCAAAGTTACTATTCACACTGATCATGCTGCTATTAAATATCTTATGGAAAAGAAAGATGCTAAGCCTAGACTCATTAGATGGGTTCTCTTGCTCAAGAATTTGATTTGCATATTATTGATAGAAAGGGCTGAGAACCCGTTCTGAACAACTTGTCTAGGTTAGAGAATGTTCTTGATGACCCACTCCCTATTGATGATAGCTTTCCCGATGAACAATTAGCGGTCGTTAATGCTTCTCGTACTGCTCCTTGGTATGCTGATTATGCTAATTATATTGTTGCTAAATTTATACCCCCTAGTTTCACATACCAGCAAAAGAAAAAGTTCTTTTATGATTTAAGACATTACTTTTGGGATGACCCACACCTTTATAAAGAAGGAGTAGATGGTGTTATTAGATGTTGTGTGCCTGAGCATGAACAGGAACAGATCCTACGCAATTGTCACTCTGAATCTTATGGAGGACACCACGCTGGAGATAGAACTGCACACAAGGTACTACAATCTGGTTCTTATTGGCCTACTCTCTTCAAAGATGCCTGTAAGTTTGTCTTATCTTGTGACGAATGTCAAAGAATTGGTAATATTAGTAGACGTCAAGAAATGCCTATGAATTATTCTCTTGTTATTGAACCGTTTGATGTTTGGGGCTTTGATTATATGGGACCTTTTCCTGCCTCTAATGGTTATACACATATTTTAGTTGTTGTTGATTACGTTACTAAGTGGGTAGAAGCTATTCCAACTAGTAGTGCTGATCATAACACTTCTATTAAAATGCTTAAGGAAGTTATTTTTCCGAGGTTTGGAGTCCCTAGATATCTTATGACTGATGGTGGTTCACATTTTATTCATGGTGCTTTCCGTAAGATGCTTGCTAAGTATGATGTTAATCATAGAATCGCATCTCCTTATCATCCGCAGTCTAGTGGTCAAGTAGAGTTTAGCAATAGAGAGCTCAAATTAATTTTGCAAAAGACTATGAATATATCTAGAAAGAATTGGTCTAAAAAACTTGATGATGCATTATGGGCCTATAGAATTGCATACAAAAATCCTATCGGTATGTCTCCTTATAAGATGGTTTATGGAAAAGCGTGTCATTTACCTCTTGAACTTGAACATAAAGCATATTGGGCTATTAAGGAGCTCAACTCTGACTACAAACTTGCCGGTGAGAAGAGGTTGTTTGACATTAGCTCACTTGATGAATGGAGAACCCAAGCCTATGAGAATGCCAAGCTATTCAAAGAAAAAGTCAAACGCTGGCATGATAAAAGGATACAAAAGCGTGAGTTTAACGTAGGTGATTATGTGTTATTATTCAACTCTCGTTTAAGATTTTTTGCAGGAAAACTTCTCTCTAAATAGGAAGGTCCCTACGTTATCGAGGAGGTCTATCGTTCTGGTGCCATAAAAATCAACAACTTCGAAGGCACAAGTCCGAGGTTGGTAAACGGTCAAAGAATTAAACATTATATTTCAGGTAATCCTATTAATGTTGAAACTAATATTATTGAAACTGTAATCCCGGAGGAATACATAAGGGACACTTTCCAGAACGTTCCAGACTCCGAAAAGGAATAGGTATGTGGTACGGTAAGTAAACCGACTCCAAAACAACTCCAATGGCAATTTTTATCTGTTTTGGAATATTGAAGAATTTTAGGAAGAAAGAAGTAGTCCAAGAGGGACACGAGGCCTCCACGAGAGTGGAGGGCGCGCCCACCCATACTGGGCGTACCCCCTGTCTCGTGGACACCTCGTGTGCCTCCCAGACTCCGTTTTCTTGCACGTTACGTATTTTGGTCGGTAAAAATTCATTATATATACTCCCGAAGGTTTTGACGACCGTATAACGCAAATTTCCTCTGTTTTCATTTCTAGTTGTTCCTGTTGCAGATTAAAAGCAAGATGTCTTCTTAAGAGTTTGTCGGGGAGAGTCGGGTGTCTCACCCAACTCTAGGTCCAGGAGCAAATAGAGATGCTTATCACTTTGGACCATCAACGAAGGATGAGATGGATGCTGATTTGAAAAGGATAGATGCCATAGAGGAAGATCAAGAAGTTACCTCTTGTATGCAAGCAGAATTCATGATGGGGGAACTACCTAGCTCGGCTATTCCAACTTTGGTCATCCCTTCCAACTTTAGATTTCTTTCTTATGAAAATATGAAAAAGAGTTTCACTTGTTCTCCAGAGGCTATGCAGCATCCTTGGGTAAAGGGAGCTTTGGCCGTTACGGGCAAGCTCCGTAAAGAAATTATGGACCTCAAACGACAAGTCAATAAGCTCGAGGAGGAGAACCGTATCCTGAGGGGCATCATCGCCAAGAAGATCATAACACCAACCGTGAAGAAGGAGACATAATTACATGGATATGTGCACTCCCCTTGGCAACTGCCAAGCTTGGGGGAGGTGCCCCGGTAGCGTATCACCATCACACTCCTATTTTTACCGTTTTATTTAGTTCGATCCTTTTAGTAGTATTTTGATCTATTAGATTGAAGTCTTGGTATCAAGTAGTTTTGAGTTTTGCTTTGTGATCTCTTTATGTAATCGAGTCCGTGAGCTATCTATAATAAAGAGTAGTGTTGAGTCGAGGGCTTTGCTATGTTACTATGATCTTGAGAAAGTAGAAAGAATAAAAGAGTTCATATTGATCTTACGGTTAGTGATGACTTCACACATAGAAAGTATGAGGCATAAAAGTTATTGAGAGTTGATAAACGTAGTTTTGGTCATCGTTGCAATTAATAGGAAGTGATAAGGAAAGAGAAGTTCACATACAAATATATTATCTTGGACATCTTTTATGATTGGGAGCACTCATTAAGTATGACATGCTAAAAGAGTTGACGTTGGACAAGGAAGACAACATAATGGTTTATGTTTTCGCACATCTCAGTTAAAGTATATTGTCATTGACCTTCCAAACATGTTGAGCTTGCCTTTCCCCCTCATGCTAGCCAAATTCCTTGCACCAAGTAGAGATACTACTTGTGCTTCCAAATATCCTTAAACCCAGTTTTGCCATGAGAGTCCACCATACCTACCTATGGATTGAGTAAGATCCTTCAAGTAAGTTGTCATGTTGCAGGCAATAAAAATTTCTATCTAAATATGTGTAACTTATTAGTGCAGAGAAAATAAGCTTTATATGATCTTGTTGTGGAACTAATAAAAGCGACGGACTGCATAATAAAGGTCCACATACAAGGGGCAATATAAATTGACGTTCTTTTGCATTAAGATTTTGTGCATCCAACCCTAAACGCACATGACAACCTCTGCTTCCCTCTGCGAAGGACCTATCTTTTACTTTATGTTTTTACTTTATGCTTGAGTCAAGGTGATCCTCACCTTTCCCTTTTTCATTTTATCCTTTGGCAAGCCCCTCGTGTTTGAAAGATCATGATATATATATCCAATTGGATGTAAGTTAGCATGGATTATTATTGTTGACATCACCTAAAGGTGAATACATTGGGAAGCAACACAATAAGCCCCTATCTTTCTCAGTGTCCAGCTGAAACTCCATAACCACAAGTACTGCACGAGTGTTAGCAATTGTAGAAGACTACTTGATAGTTGAGTATGTGGACTTGCTGAAAAGCTCTATTGTTCACTCTTTCTGATGTTATGATAAATTGCAATTGCTTCAATGACTGAGATTATAGTTTGTTAGTTCTCAATGAAGTTTCTGAACCATACTTGACATTGTGAATTGATCGTTACTTGAGTATAAGAAATCATATGATAAAATCTATTTATGTTGCTATTATAAGAATGATCATGATGCCCTCATGTCCATATTTTATTTTTATCGACACCTCTATCTCTAAAACATGTGGACATATTTTTCGATTTGGCTTCGCTTGAGGACAAGCGAGGTCTAAGCTTGGGGAGTTGATCGTCCATTTTGCATCATGCTTTTAAATCAATATTTATTGCATTATGGGCTGTTATTACACATTATATCTCAATTCTTATGGCTATTCTCTCTTATTTTACAAGGTTTACCATGAAGAGGGGAATCTTAGGGAGCTGGAATTCAGGTGGAAAAGGAGCAAACATTGGAAACCTATTACGCCTTGCTCCAAAAATCCTGAAACTCCACGAAACCTGTTTTTGGAATTAATAAGAATTATTGAGTGGAAGAAATACATCTGGGGGCCCACACCCTGGCCAGGAGGGTGGGGGGCGCGCCCACCCCTACTTGGCGTGCCCCTATCTCTTGGGCCCCCTGGTGCCCCCCGGTGTCCATCTTCTGCTATATGAAGGCTTTTACCCTGGAAAAAATCATGGGCAAGCTTACGGGATGAAACTCCGCCGCCACGAGGCGGAACCTTGGCGGAACCAATCTAGGGCTCCAGCGGAGCTGTTCTGCCGGGGACACTTCCCTCCGGGAGGGGGAAATCATCACCAACGTCATCACCAATGATCCTCTCATCGGGAGGGGGTCAATCTTCATCAACATCATCACCAGCACCATCTCCTCTCAAAACCCTAGTTCATCTCTTGTATCCAAACCACAAATTGGTACATGTGGGTTGCTAGTAGTGTTGATTACTCCTTGTAGTTGATGGTAATTGGTTTACTTGGTGGAAGATCGTATGTTCCGATTCTTAATGTATATTATTACCCCTCTGATTATGAATATGAATATGCTTTGTGAGTAGTTACGTTTGTTCTTGAGGACATGGGTGAAGTCTTGCTATTAGTAGTCATGTGAATTTGGTATTCATTTGATATTTTGATAAGATGTATGTTGTCTATCCTCTAGTGGTGTTATGTGAACGTCGACTACATAACACTTCACCATTATTTGGGCCTAGAGGAAGGCATTGAGACGTAGTAAGTAGATGATGGGTTGCTAGAGTGACAGAAGCTTAAACCCTAGTTTATGCATTGCTTCGTTAGGGGCTGATTTGGATCCATATGTTTAATGATGTGGTTAGGTTTACCTTAATACTTCTTTCGTAGTTGCGGATGCTTGCAATAGAGTTAATCATAAGTGGGATGCTTGTCCAAGTAAGGGCAGTACCCAAGCACCGGTCCACCCACATATCAAATTATCAAAGTACCGAACGCGAATCATATGAGCGTGATGAAAACTAGCTTGGCGATAATTCCCATGTGTCCTCGGGAGCTCTTTTCTCATTATAAGAAATTGTCCAGGCTTATCCTTTGCTACATAAAGGATTGGGCCACCTTGCTGCACTTTATTTACTTTATTTATTTGTTACTCGTTACAATTTATCTTATCACAAAACTATCTATTATCTACAATTTCAGTGCTTGCAGAGAAAACCTTACTGAAAACCGCTTATCATTTCCTTCTGCTCCTCGTTGGGTTCGACACTCTTACTTATCGAAAGGACTATGATAGATCCCCTATACTTGTGGGTCATCAGCCCACAAGTCAGCCTCCCACCAAGGTGGGTCCCAGCTAGCAGGGGGGTATTCATTTTTTTGTGCGTAATAAGGAGGCACTTCCGGTGGGTCCGAGCTGACAGTGGGGGAAACATTTTTTTTCACGAAATACGGTGGCCCATCCGGTGGGTCCCAGTAGTCAGGGGGAAACATTTCTTTTGCGAAATACTGGTGGACCGTCCGGTGGGTCCTGCTGTTAGGTGGAGGAATAATTATTTTCCGCGTAATAAGGAGGCACTTCCTTGCGGCTGCCGTGGACCCAACTGTCAGCCTCTCCATGTACAGCACTCTTCCTATGGAAGTCGGTCGTTGACCACATTGACCACGCCGCGCTGAGAGTACCACGGCGGTGGACGGCGGCGAGGCCTAGGAAGGGAAGGCAGGAGCCGGGAAGATGTGGCGGTGGAAGCCAGCGGAGAGAATCTGAGGTTCACGGTTGGTGTGGTGTGAGGCTGCCGCCGCATGAGAATAACAGGGTGTCGTGAGTAGAGGATGCCCAGCCAGCGGTGGGAGTAGTAAAGGGCGCTGAGGCTCTGTGACAACCTGACCGGCCACGGGAGGCGGGAGCAGGCGGTCCCGTCGGCGCTGCTTTTGGTGGCTGGAGCAAGAAGATCAGAGATTGAAGAAACACGACGGCCGTTGGATACACATCCAACGGTTACGTCTGCTAGAATCGTTTGTTGACATATATAATAACTAAAATATCTTGCATACGCGTCAACTAAACAGGCCCACAAGTCAGACCACTCCCGCTTTTTTTCAATAATTTATATATAGCTCATGGCAACTTCTTATGCAATTTATTGCGATCGTTTTGTTGGCGGGGCCAATTTAGTATATTTCGTGGGTTTCAAACTATTTTAATACCGAAATGTCGAGCCAGATTTAAAGTACTTTGAAGATATATTTAAATTAGGTTAATGCCCAGTGAAATAGAAATCTGAAAATGTGAAAAAATTCAGAAATTATAAAGTAATTGCCAATTTGTCATCTGTTTTATATTTACAACCCATTTCATATTACTTTCAAGATTTGCGGCGTCTTGAAAGAGTTGCAGCCCATCGGTCGTAGAAAAATAAGTAGGCTGGATTCGTTATTCTTGGAAAAAATACCTTTGGGCTCATTTTCACAAAGAAAAAATAGTTGGGCTGGTCACATGGTGAACAAAAATATAATCTGGGCTAGGCGGGCCTGACCCAGTTCAAACCTGCTCCGTCTCAACAATAACAAAAATACTGCTCGAGAAGCTCGTCCCGGTGTCGGCCGATCTTGTGTTGTTCTCTTATGCATTGACTATATCGCTCGAGAATGTCGTGGGTCCCGGATGTCGAGGAAAACACTAGGAGGAAGGATTTTATTTTCCATCTGTTGGCGTGGTGGGCCCCTCATCATCCTCTCCACATACTTCTGCCGATTCCTATTGTTTGTTAACCATGTTGACAACGCGAGAGGGCGGCACCACGGCGAGCGCGCCAAAGCGCGCGGAGGACTTCGGTGTTAACGATTTATAGGAGACGGTGGGCGGCGATATGTCTTGTTGTGCGCAGCCACCGTGGGAGACGAAGCGGCGGCCCCGGCGTTGGTTTAGTTTTGGCGGTGGAGGAAAGCACAGGTGAAGAAACACGACAGACCGTAAAAGCGGTAGGAGTACTTAACAACCTTAATTGAAACCAGCGAGGGCACTTAACAACCAAAGCTGAAAGCGGTATGAGTACTTATCTGAGTTCAACCATACAAAGCACGCCTCGAGCGATTGCTACTTTGCCTCTGATTAACCAAGGGTGAGGCCGCCAAGCCCGAGACAAGGCCAGTGCCACCCGCGCATCCACAACCTTTCAAAGCGGCTTCATCTCGCAATGTGGTCAATAAACAGGATATTAAGCTTTAGAGCCATGGAAAAGCATGAACATAATCTTTGTCCTATTATCCAAGATGGGCCAGGCCTTCATTATTGAGACCACCCATGAATAAGTATCTTTTCACCTCCAAGGGGAATTGAGTAGGTCGACATAAACATCATGTTGTGACCAAGCGCAAGTCTAACCCGACCATGGTCATGCATCTGTATAGGAACAATAGAACTGGGCACCTTCTGTTTCAAGAAGATCATAGCTGTAAAACTGTGTATAAGCAATAGTTTATGAAAAACATATATAATAGAAAATAGCTCGTACCATAAGTTTCTCGACACAGTTGGACCTGTTCAATGAGTGCAGCAGTGGCACACATATCCCACGTGGCCTTCCACCATTGAAACGCCCAAAAAGGACCTCAAGACGATAAATAAAGTGTAGCAACTTGTGGATCTTGATCCAGTCAACTTCAGTGTCATCAGTAACAGTCGAGTTATTACAGAGTAACAAATGAGCAGACTTCTTAACTCTGAAAAAACCTACACATGCCACCAATTATAAGAAAATATTAGTTAGAAGTAGCATCTTCGTGAGAGATTCGTTGCTACTTCTAAAGTTAAACTGCGATTAGTTAGACAGAATAGGTGGATTAAGAAGTAATCGAGGCAACAAGCAAGAACCAGATACAAAACTAACATGGATGAACAATTGGAATGACGTCGGGTGGAAGATCGCGGTGAAGATGAGACCAGGTTCTGCTATTTCCATCAACATTAAATGCGCCAACTTTCAGTCCAGTAAAACTCGAGAAAGTTTATCCAAGTTCGCCATAAAAAGCAGCGATCTTCTTGGTTCATGAACCCAACTCGGAACTTATATCCATGACTTGTCTTCACTGTGACCATTAAACTAGTGTATTCAGTTATGGCAAGGCCGAGCATCTTGAGTACATGTGTTCTGGCAGAGCAAATAATACACTGCAGGAAAAATAATAAGAGAACACAATGTATTCCCTATCCAAATCTAGAAATAACTTCCTCCTTCGTGTCAGTGTTGTTCATCGTACTAGTAGTACCTTTTATCCAAATAAGCAAACCAAATTTCCAAATTAGTCGACAACATGTTCAAAAAAACCTCACCCTCCCGGATAGAAAAGAGGATTCTAGGAACATACTGTGCGCGTCTCAAAGTCCTGTGTTAGGATGAGAAGGAACAAGTGTGGCGTCTCGCCGAGGGTGCAGAAACCTGTAGGGTACTCGCACTTTGGGCATTGCAAATGAAACACACTAGATTCAGTAGGAAGAAAAATGCATCAACGGCGGCGGCTGCTGAAGGAAATATGCGCTAGAGGCAATAATAAAGTTATTATTTATTTCCTTATTTCATGAAAATGTTTATTATTCATGCTAGAATTGTATTAACCGGAAACATAATACATGTGTGAATACATAGACAAACATAGTGTCACTAGTATGCCTCTACTTGACTAGCTCGTTGAATCAAAGATGGTTAAGTTTCATAGCCATAGACATGAGTTGTCATTTGATTAATGGATCACATCATTAGGAGAATGATGTGATTGACATGACCCATTCCGTTAGCCTAGCACTTGATCGTTTAGTATGTTGCTATTGCTTTCTTCATGACTTATACATGTTCTGTAACTATGAGATTATGCAACTCCGTTTACGGAGGAACACTTTAGGTGCTACCAAGCGCGTCTGGCAATAATGGGTGATTATAAAGGAGAACTACAAGTCTCCAAAGGTACATGTTGGGTTGTCATATTTGAGATTAGGTTTTGTCACTCCGATTGTGGGAGAGGTATCTCAGGCCCTCTCGGTAATGCACATCACTATAAGCGTTGCAAGCAATGTAGCTAATGAGTTAGTTACGGGATGATGCATTACGTATGCGAATAAAGAGACTTGCGTGCGAGATTGAACTAGGTATTGGATACCGACGATCGAATCTCGGGCAAGTAACATACCGATGACAAAGGAACAACGTATGTTGTCATGCGGTTTGACCGATAAAGATCTTCGTAGAATATGTAGGAACCAATATGGGCATCCAGGTCCGCTATTGGTTATTGACCGAGAATAGTTCTAGGTCATGTCTACATAGTTCTCGAACCCGTAAGTCCCATGCAACAAGGTTTCGATGGCGGTTATATTATGAGTTTATGAGTTTTGATGTACCGAAGGAGTTGAGTCCGGATGAGATCGGGGACATGACGAGGAGTCTCGAAATGGTCGAGGCGTAAAGATCGATATATGGGACGACTATATTCGGAGTTCGGAAAGGTTCCGAGTGATTCGGGTATTTTCGGGGTTACCGGGGAGTTACGGGAATACGTGGAAGAAGCAATGGGCCTCATGCGCCAAGTGGTGGAAGAGAGGAGGTAGGGCGCGCGGCCCCCCTAGCCCAAACCGAATTGGACTAGGGGGCCGGCCCCCCTTTCCTTCTTCTCCTCCCTCTCCTTCCTTCTCCTTCTCCTCCCCTTCCTTCCCTTCTCCTAGTAGGACTTGGAAAGAGAGGAGAATCCTACTTGGAGTAGGATTCTCCCCCTTGGGCGCGCCTCCTCCTCTTGGCTGGCCCCTCCCCCTTGCTCCTTTATATACGGGGGCAGGGGGGCACCCCATAACACACAAGTTGATCTATGGATCGTTCCTTAGCCGTGTGCGGTGCCCCCCTCCACCATATTCCACCTCGGTCATATCTTGCTTGAGTTTAGGCGAAGCCTGTGCAGTAGAACATCATCATCGTCACTGCGCTTGCGTCGTCTTGTGGAACTCATCTCGAGCTCTGCTGGATCGGAGGCGGAGATCGTCATCGAGCTGAATGTGTGCTGAACTCGGAGGCTCCGTCGTTCGGTGCTTGGATCGGTCGGATCGTGAAGGCGTCGACTACATCAACCATGTTGTGCTAACGCTTCGCTTACGGTCTATGAGAGTGCGTGGGCGAACACTCTCCCTCTCGTTGCTATACCATCACCATGATCTTGCGTGTGCGTAGGAATTTTTTGAAATTACTCGTTCCCCAACAGATGGCATCCGAGCCTAGGTTTTATCGTTGATGTTATATGCAGAGTAGAACACATGTGAGTTGTGGGCGATACAAGTCATCTGCTTACCGGCATGTCATACTTTGGTTCAGCGGTATTGTGAGATGAAGCGGCCGGACCGACATTACGTGCGCTTACGTGAGACTGGTTTCACCGTTCTGAGCACTCGTGCTTAAAGGTGGCTGGCGGGTGTCTGTCTCTCTCACTTTAGCTGAATCGAGTGTGGCTCGCCCGGTCCTTGCGAAGGTTAAAACAGCACCAACTTGATGAACTATCGTTGTGGTTTTGATCGTAGGTAAGAACAGTTCTTGCTAAAGCCCGTAGCAGCCACGTAAAATTTGCAACAACAAAGTAGAGGGCGTCTAACTTGTTTTTGCAGGGCATGTTGTGATGTGATATGGTCAAGGCGTGATGCTATATTTTATTGTATGAGATGATCATGTTTTGTAACGAAGTTATCGGCAATGGCAGGAGCCATATGGTTGTCGCTTTATTGTATGAAATGCAAGCATACATAATTGCTTTACTTTATCACTAAGCGATAGCGATAGTCGTAGAAGCAATAGATGGCGTAACAACAACGATGCTATGATGGAGATCAAGGTGTCGCACCGGTGACGATGGTGATCATGACGGTGCTTCGAAGATGGAGATCACAAGCGCAAGATGATGATGGCCATATCATATCACTTATATTGATTACATGTGATGTTTATCCTTTATGCATCTTATCTTGCTTTGATTGACGGTAGCATTTTAATTTTTTCTCTCACTAATTATCAAGAAGTGTTCTCCCTGAGTATGCACCGGTGCGAAAGTTCTTCGTGCTGAGACACCACGTGATGATCGGGTGTGATAGGCTCTACGTTCAAATACAGCGGGTGCAAAACAGTTGCACACGCGAATACTCGAGTTATACTTGACGAGCCTAACATATCTGAGATATGGCCTTGGAACACGGAGACCGAAAGGTCGGCGTGAAACATATAGTAGATATGATCAACATAGTGATGTTCACCATTGAAACTACTCCATCTCACGTGATGATTGGACATGGTTTAGTTGATTTGGATCACGTGATGACTTAGATGACTAGAGATATGTCATCTAAGTGGGAGTTCTTAAGTAATATGATTAATTGAACTTTAATTTATCATGAACTTAGTCCTGGTAGTATTTTGCAAATTATGTTGTAGATCAATAGCTTGCGTTGTTGCTTTCATATGTTTATTTTGATATGTTCCTAGAAAATTGTGTTGAAAGATGTTAGTAGCAATGATGCGGATTGGATCCGTGATCGAGGTTTATCCTCATTGCTGCTGAGAAAAATTATGTCCTTGATGCACGCTAGGTAGCGGACCTATTGCGAGGAGCATATGCGGGCGTTGTGAGCGTTTGACTAGCTCAATATGATGACTACTTGATAGTTTAGTGCACCATGCTTAGCGGCTTAGAATCGGGACTTCAAAGGCGTTTTGAGCGTCATGGACCATATGAGATGATCCGGAGTTGAAGTTAATATTTCAAGCAAATACCGAGTTGAGAGATATGAAGTCTTCAACAAGTTCTACAGCTAAAAGATGGAGGAGAATCGCTCAACTAGTGAGCATGTGCTCAGATTATGCAGGTACTTCAATCGCTTGAATCAAGTGGGAGTTAATCTTCGAGATAAGATAGTGATTGATGAATTCTCTAGCCACCATCACTAAAGTTACTAGAACTTCGTGATGAACTATAATGTGCAAGGGATGGCGAAAAGCGATTCCGAGCTCTTCGTGATGTTGAAATCGGCGAAGGTAGAAATCAAGAAAGAGCATCAAGTGTTGATGATTGACAACACCACTAGTTTCAAGAAAGGGCAAAGGAAAGAAAGGAAACTTCAAGTAGAATGGCAAACAAGTTGTCACTCCCGTGAAGAAGACCAAAGCTGGACCAAAGCCTGAAATTGAGTGCTTACACTGCAAAGGAAATGGTCACTGGAAGTGGAAATGCCCTAAATATTTGGTGGATAAGAAGGATGGCAAAGTGAACAAGGGTATATTTGATATACACGTGTTTGATGTGTTCCTTACTAGTGTTTATAGTAGCCCCTGAGTATTTGATACTTGTTCGGTTGCTAAGATTAGTAACTCGAAACAGGAGTTACAAAATAAACAAAGACTAGTTGAAGGGGAAGTGACAATGAGTGTTGGAAATAGTTCCAAGATTGATATGATCATCATCACACACTCCCTATATTTTCGAGATTAGTGTTAAACCTAAATAAATGTTATTTAGCATTTGCGTTGAGCATGAATATGATTTGATCATGTTTATTGCGATACGGTTATTCATTTGAAGTTAAAGAATAATTGTTATTCTGTTTACATGAATAAGACCTTCGATGGTTATACACCCAATGAAAATAGTTTGTTGGATCTCGATCGTAGTGATACACATATTCATAATATTGATGCCAAAAGATGCGAAGTTAATAATGATAGTGCAACTTATTTGTGGCACTGCCATTTGGGTCATATCGGTGTAAAACACATGAAGAAAGTCCATAAAGATGGATTTTCAGAATCACTTGGTTATGAATCATTTGATGCTTGTGAACCGTGCCTTTTGGGCAAGATGACTAAAACTCCGTTCTCCGGAACAATGGAACAAGCTACTAACTTATTGGAAATAATACATACCGATGTATGCGATCCAATGAGTGTTGATGCTAAATGGCAAATATCGTTATTTTCTGACCTTCACAAAATGATTTGAGCGAGATATGGGTATATCTACTTGATGAAACATAAGTGCGAGATAGTTGAAAGGTTCAAAGAATTTCAAAGTGAAGTGGAAAAATCATCGTAACAAGAAAATAAAGTTTCTGCGATCGATCGGGAGAGCGAATATTGATTCTGAGTTTGGTCTTCAATTAAAATAATGTGGAATAGTTTCACAGCTCACGCCACAGAACACCACAGCGTTATGGTGTGTCCGAATGTTGTAACCACACTTTATTGGATATGGTGCGATCTATGATGTCTCTTACTGATTTACCACTATTGTTTTAGGGTTTTGCATTAGAGACAGCTGCATTCATGTTAAAAGGGCACCATCTAAATCCGTTGAGACGACACCATGGTTTAGCAGTAAACCTAAGTTGTCGTTTCTTCAAGTTTGGGGCTGCGATGCTTATGTGAAAAAGTTTCATCCTGATAAGCTCAAACCCAAATCGGAGAAGTGCGTCTTCATAGAATACCCAAAGGAAATTGTTGGGTACACCTTCTATCACAGATCCGAAGGCAAGTTATTAGTTGCTAAAATGGATCCTTTCTAGAGAAGAGTTTCTCTCGAAAGAAGTGAGTGGGAGGAAAGTAGAACTAGATGAGGTAAGCTGTACCTTCTCCTCTAATTGGAAAATAGTTCATCACTGAAATCAGTTCGATGATTCCTACACCAATTAGTGAGGAAGCTAATGATGATGATCATGAAACTTGAGATCAAGTTACTACAAAACCTCGTGAGGTCTTCCAAAGTACAGTCCGCTTTTGAGTAATGCGGTAATACTGTTACGGAAGTCATGTTACTAGACCATGATGAACCTCGAACTATGAGGAAGCGATGATGAGCCTAGATTCGCGAAATGGCTTGAGGCCATAAAATCGAGATATGATCCATGTATGAGAACAAAGTATGGACTTTGATTGACTTGCTCGATGATCGACAAGCCATGTTAAATAAATGGATCTTGAGAAGAAGGCGGACAACGATAGTAGTGTAACTATCTACAAAGCTTGACTTATGCATAAAGGGTTTTGACAAGTTTAAGGTGTTGACTACAATGAGATTTTCTCAATTGTAGCGATGCTTAAATCTGTCGAATCATGTTAGCAATTGCCACATTTTATGAAATCTGGCAAAAGGATGTCAAAACTGCATTCCTTAATGAATTTATTAAAGAAGAGTTGTATATGATGCAACAGAAGGTTTTGTCAATCCTAAAGGTGCTAACAAAGTGTGCAAGCTCAATGATCCATTTATGGACTGGTGCAAGCCTCTCGAGTTGGAATATACGCTTTGATGAGTTGATCAAAGCATATGGTTTTATCTGAGACTTTTGAGAAGCATGTATTTACAAGAAAGTGAGTGGGAGCTCTGTAGCATTTCTAATATTATATGTGGGTGACATATTGTTGATTGGAAATGATATAGAAATTCTGGATAGCATGAAAGGATACTTGAAAAGAGTTTTTCAAAGCAAGACCTCGGTGGAGCTGCTTACATTGAGCATCAAGATCTATATAGATAGATCAAGGCGGCTTGATAAGATTTTTCAATGAGTACATACCTTGATAAGTTTTTGAAATAGTTCAAAATGGAACAGTCAAAGAAAGAGTTCTTGCTTGTGTTTCAAAGGTGTGAAATTGAGGAAGACTCAAATCCCGACCACGGCAGAAAACAGAAAAGAGAATGAAAGTCATTCCCTATGCCTCAGTCATAGGTTCTATAAAGTATGCTATGCTATGTACCAGACCTATTGTATACCTTGCACTGAATTGGGCGATGGAGTACAATGGTGATCTAGGAGTAGATCACTGGACATTGGTCAAGAATATCCTTAGTGAGGACTAAGGAAATATTTCTCGATAATTGAAGTGATAAAAGAGCTCGTCGTAAAAAGTTACAACGGTGCAAGCTTTTACACCGATCCAGATGACTCTAAATCTTAATTTGGATACATATTGAAAGTGGGAGCAATTAGCTAGAGTAGCTCCGTACAGAGCATTGTAGACATAAAATATTTGCAAAATACATACGGCTCTAATGTGACAGACCCGTTGACTAAGCTTCTCTCACGAGCAAAACATGATCACACCTTAGTACTCTTTGGGTGTTAATCACATAAGCGATGTGAACTAGATTATTGACTCTAGTAAACCCTTTGGGTGTTGGTCACGTGACAATGTGAACTATGGGTGTTAATCATATACAGATATGAATATTGGTGTTAAATCACATGGTGATGTGAACTAGACTATTGACTCTAGTGCAAGTGGGAGACTGAAGGAAATATGCCCTAGAGGCAATAATAAAGTTATTATTTATTTCCTTATTTCATGATAAATGTTTATTATTCATGCTAGAATTGTATTAACGGAAACATAATACATGTGTGAATACATAGACAAACATAGTGTCACTAGTATGCCTCTACTTGACTAGCTCATTGAATCAAAGATGGTTAAGTTTCCTAGCCATAGACATGAGTTGTCATTTGATTAACGGGATCACATCATTAGGAGAATGATGTGATTGACATAACCCATTCCGTTAGCCTAGCACTTGATCGTTTAGTATGTTGCTATTGCCTTCTTCATGACTTATACATGTTCTGTAACTATGAGATTATGCAACTCCGTTTACGGAGGAACACTTTGGGTGCTACCAAGCGTCTAGCGTAATCTGGGTGATTATAAAGAGTACTACAAGTGTCTCCAAAGGTACATGTTGGGTTGGCATATTTGAGATTAGGTTTTGTCACTCCGATTATCGGAGAGGTATCTCTGAGCCCTCTCGGTAATGCACATCACTATAAGCCTTGCAAGCAATGTAGCTAATGAGTTAGTTACGGGATGATGCATTACGTAGCGAGTAAAGAGACTTGCGATGCGAGATTGAACTAGGTATTGGATACCGACGATCGAATCTCGGGCAAGTAACATACCGATGACAAAGGAACAACGTATGTTGTTATGCGGTTTGACCGATAAAGATCTTAAGTAGAATATGTAGGAACCAATATGGGCATTCCAGGTCCCGCTATGGGTTATTGACCGAGAATAGTTCTAGGTCATGTCTATATAGTTCTCGAACCCGTAGGGTCCATGCAACAAGGTTTCGATGGCGGTTATATTATGAGTTTATGAGTTTTGATGTACCGAAGGAGTTGAGTCCCGGATGAGATCGGGGACATGGCGAGAGTCTCGAAATGGTCAAGGCGTAAAGATCGATATATTGAGCGACTATATTCGGAGTTCGGAAGGTTCGAGTGATTGGGTATTTTCGGAGTTACTGGGGAGTTACGGGAATACGAGGAAGAAGCAATGGGCCTCATGGGCCAAGTGGTGGAAGAGAGAGAGGTAGGCGCGGCCCCCTAGCCCAAACCGAATTGGACTAGGGGGCCCCTTCCTTCTTCTCCTCCTCTCCTTCCTTCTCCTTCTCCTCCTTCCTTCCCTTCTCCTAGTAGGACTTGGAAAGAGGAGAATCCTACTTGAGTAGGATTCTCCCCCTTGGCGTGCCTCCTCCTCTTGGCGGCCCCTTGTAGCGCCCTCGATCGGCTATATCTCCCCCGTGTGAGAAGCACGACTTAGAGCATAACCGCATTGAAAGCAATGTCACAAGTGAGGTAATTTTCACACAACCCATGTAATACATAAGGAAAGAGATACATAGTTGGCTTACAATCGCCACTTCACACAATACATGAATAAAGCATTACATCATACGAGATACAATCAAGGTCCGACTACGGAACCAAAATAAAGAAAGAACCCCAAATGCGACAAAAGGTCCTCGATCGACCCCAACTGGGCTCCCTCTTGATCAACTAGAGCGAAACAACACAAAGGGCAAGATCTTCATCAAGCTCCTCCTTGAGCTTGGTTAAATCACCTTTCGGTAACATAGGCACTGCAAACTGGTTTTGGAAGTATCACGGTGAGCCACGAGGACTCAACAATCCCATTACCATGGGTATCAAGACTAGCAAAGCTTAATGGGAAAGGAAGGGTAAAGTGGTGAGGTTGCAGCAGCGACTAAGCAAGTATGGTGGCTAACCAAGCGCAAAGAAAAGCGAGAAGAGAACAAGCGGAGCAGTCGTGAAGCTAGCAATGATCAAGAGGTGATCACGAACACCTACTTCGTCAAACATAACCCGAAACCGTGTTCACTTCCGGACTCTGCCGAGAAGAGACCATCACGGCTACACTCCGTTGATGCGTTTTAATTGAATCTGGTGTCAAGTTATCTACAACGGGACATTAACAAATTCCCATCGCCACATAAGCGGGCACGGCTCTCGAAAGTTTAAACCTGCGGGGTGTCCCAACAAGCCCATGACAAGCTCTCGCGATCATCGAAGGAATAGACCTTCACCGGGAAGACCCGATCAGTCTCGGAATCCGGTACATCAAGACATTTCGACAATGGTAAAACAAGACCAGCAAAGCCGCCCGATCGCCGACAATCCCGATAGGAGCTGCACATATCTCGTTCTCGAGGCAACACGGATGAGACATCCTCTGAGTAAAACCAGGACCTCGAGTTGCCTGAGGGGCCCATGATCTACTCGGTTCGAACCAGCACTTAGACAAGCAATCGGCCGGGGGCTAAAATAAAAGATGACCCTTGGGTTGGCCGACCCAAGGGAAGGGTATTAGTGGTGGTGAGGCAAATGGTAAAACCAAAGTTGGGGCTAAAACCAATCTGAGTTATTTAGTTAAGCTCTCGTTTAGGTACACAACAATGTTAAATGTTGTTAAACATGGCAAGGGTGAAGCATAATTAAACTAACTATTTAGGCAAGTTTAAATGAGGTAGGAACAACAAACAACAATTCGGAAAACCTCATATGCAATTTATGAATTAGCTACTGTTCTGCCCTAAAACATATTTTAAGGTTGTTAAATAGGAAAATAAAGTGGACCATGTTAATCTAGGCATTTTCCACCCATTTACATATAAAGAACATTTAAAACCGAGCTACGGTTATTTAGTTATGAAATAAATCATTTAACATGGCATTTGAGCAAATTTAATCAAACAACATTTTAGACATTTTTAACATGGATGAAAATGGCATATTATGAAACTAGATGAAAAACTAAGCATTTTTCATATATAAAACATTTTAATCCGATGCACCATTCATGAGTTATTATATGCATGAAGTTTAGGGTCCAATCTGTAAAACTGTAATTCCAGGATAAAATAGCAAAATTCGCAGGGCATAGAAAAAAATACATGGGCGAATCTGCTAGGCCAGCGGTGTTGGGAAGCGTAGTAATTTCAAAATTTTCCTACGCACGCAAGATCATGGTGATGCATAGCAGCGAGGGGAGAGTGTTGTCTATATACCCTTGTAGACCAAGCGGGCGATCACAGCGTAGAGGAAGTAGTAAATACGTTATCCTCGCGATCAACCGATCCAGCGCCGTTACTCCGGCGCCTCCGAGTTCTTGACACACGTACAGCTCGATGGCGTTCCTCGGGCTCTCGATCCGGCAAAGCTCGGGAGAGAGTTCCGTCGGCCAACGCGTGGTGGCGATCTTGATGTTCTACCAGCGCAGGGCCGCCTAAGCACCGCTCTGATATGACCGAGGTGGAATATGGTGGAGGGGCACCGCTGCAGCTAAGGAATGATCTCAAGGATCAACTTGTGTGTCTTAGGGGCCCCCCTTGTATATAAAGGAGCAAGGGAGGGCGGCCGGCCCTAGAGGGCGCCAAGGGGGAGTCCTCCTCCTAGTGGGAGTAGGACTCCCTTTCCTAGTCAAGTAGGAGGGAAGGGGAAGGAAGGAGAGGAGAGGAGAGAGGAAAGGGGCGCGCCCCCTCCTTGTCCAATTCGGACTCCTCATGGGGAAGGCGCGCGCCACCTCCTGGCGCAGCCCTCTCTCTCCCCTCGTGGCCCATTAAGGCCCATTACTTCCCCGGGGGGTTCCGGTAACCCCTCCGGCACTCCGGTATTATCCGAAACCACTCGGAACCATTCCGATGTCCGAACATAGCTGTCCAATATATCAATCTTTACGTCTCGACCATTCCAAGACTCCTCGTCGTGTCCGTGATCACATCCGGGACTCCGAACTCCTTCGGTACATCAAAATACACAAACTCATAATATAACCGTCCATGAAACCTTAAGCGTGCGGACCCTACGGTTCGAGAACAATGTAGACATGACCGAGACCGTCTCGATCAATAACCAATAGTGGGACCTGGATGCCCATATTGGCTCCTACATATTCTCGAAGATCTTTATCGGTCAGACCGCATAACAACATCGTTTGTTCCTTTGTCATCGGTATGTTACTTGCGAGATTGATCGTCGGTATCAATACCTAGTTCAATCTCGTTACCGGCAAGTCTCTTTACTCGTTCCGTAATACATCATCTCGCAACTAACTCATTAGTTGTAATGCTTGCAAGGCTTAAGTGATGTGCATTACGAGAGGGCCAGAGATACCTCTCCAGACAATCGGAGTGACAAATCCTAATCTCTAAATCGCCAACCCAACATACGCCTTTGGAGACACTGTAGTACTCCTTTATAATCACCCGATTCGTTGTGGCGTTTGGTAGTACCAAAGTGTTCCTCCGCAAGCAGGAGTTGCATAATCTCATAGTTATAGGAACATGTATAAGTCATGGATAAAAGCAATAGCAACATACTAAGCGATGGTGCTAAGCTAATGGAATGGGTCATGCCAATCAGATCATTCAACTAATGATGTGACCTTGTTAATCAAATGACAACTCCTTTGTCTATGGTTAGGAAACTTAACCATCTTTGATTAACAAGCTAGTCCAATAGAGGCATACTAGTGACACTCTGTTTGTCTATATATTCACACATGTATTATGTTTCCGGTTAATACAATTCTAGCATGAATAATAAACATTTATCATGTAATAAGAAATAAATAATAACTTTATTATTGCCTCTAGGGCATATTTCCTTGATCTCCCACTTGCACTAGAGTCAATAATCTAGATTACACGGTAATGATTCTAACACCCATGGAGTCTTGGTGCTGATCATGTTTTGCTCGTGGAAGAGGCTTAGTCAGCAGTGCGCTACATTCAGATCCGTATGTATCTTGCAAATCTCTATGTCTCCCACGGACCAAGTCCCGAATGGAATTGAGGCGTCTCTTGATGTGTTTGGTTCTCTTGTGAAATCTGGATTCCTTTGCTAAAGCAATTGCTCGATATTGTCACAAAAGATTTTCATTGGACCCGATGCACTAGGTATGACACCTAGATGGGATATGAACTCTTTCATCGAGACTCCTTCATTAGCTGCTTCGAAGCTGCTATGTACTCTGCTTCACATGTAGATCCCACTACGACGCTTTGTTTAGAACGCACCAGCCGCGGCTCCACCGTTTAGTGTAAACACATATCCGGTTTGCGATTTAGAATCGTCCGGATCGGTGTCAAAACTTGCATCAACGTAACCATTTACGATGAGCTCTTTGTCACCTCCATATCGAGAAACATATCCTTAGTCCTTTTCGGTGCTTGAGGATGTTCTTGACCGCTGTCGATGATCCACTCTGGATTACTTTGGTACCTCCTGCTAAGCTAATAGCAAGGCACACATCAGTGCAGTACTGCATTGCATACATGATAGAGCCTATGGCTGAAGCATAGGAACATCTTTCATTTCTCTCTATCTTCTGCGGTGGTGGGCATTGAGTCTTACTCAACTTCACACCTTGTAACACGAGGCAAGAACCCTTTCTTTGCTTGATCCATTTTGAACTTCTTCAAAACTTTGTCAAGGTATGTGCTTTGTGAAAGTCAATTAAGCGTCTTGATCTATCTCTATAGATTTTGATGCCCAATATGTAAGCAGCTTCACGAGGTCCTTCATTGAAAAACTCTTATTCAAGTACCCCTTTATGCTATCCAGAAATTCTATATCATTTCCGATTAGTAATATGTCATCTACATACAATATCGAAATGCTCTGAGCTCCCACTCACTTTCTTGTAAATCTGAGGCTTCTCCAAAAGTCATATAAACCCAAATCTTTGATCACACTATCAAAGCGTTTATTCCAACTCGAGATGCTTGCACCAGTCCATAAATGGATCATTTGGAGCTTGCACACTTTGTTAGCTCCTTTGGATCGATAAAACCTTCGGTTGCATCATATACAACTCTTCTTCCGAAATCCATTCAGGAATGCAGTTTTTACATCCATTTGCCAAATTTCATAATTATAAAATGCGGCAATTGCTAACATGATTCGGATAGACTTAAGCATCGCTACGGGTGAGAAGGTCTCACCGTAGTCAATCCCTTGAACTTGTCGAAAACCCTTTGCGACAAGTCGAGCTTTGTAAACGATAACATTACCGTCGGCGTCGGTCTTCTTCTTGAAGATCCACTTTTTTCTATTGCTTGCCGACCCTCGGGCAAGTCAACCAAAGTCCACACTTGTTTTCATACATGGATCCCATCTCGATTTCATGGCCTCAAGCCATTTTGTGGAATCTGTGCTCACCATCGCTTCTTCATAGTTAGTAGGTTCATCATGATCTAGTAGCATGACTTCCATAACAGGATTACCGTACCACTCAGTGCGGATCTTACTCTGGTTGATCTACGAGGTTACGTAGTAACTTGATCTGAAGTTTCATGATCAACATCATCAACTTCCTCACTATTTGGTGTAGATGTATGAAACGGTTTCTCGATAAACTACTTTCCAATAAGGGAGAAGGTACGATTACCTCATCAAGTTCTACTTTCCTCCCACTCACTTCTTTCGAGAGAAACTCCTTCTCTAGAAAGGATCCATTTTAACAACAAATTCTTGCCTTCGGATCTGTGATAGAAGGTGTACCCAATATCTCCTTTGGGTATCCTATGAAGACACATTTCTCGATTTGGGTTTGAGCTTATCGGGTTTAAGCTTTTTCACATAAGCATCGCATCCCCAAACTTTAAGCGACAACTTTGGTTTCTTGCTAAACCATAGTTCATAAGGTGTTGTCTCAGCGGATTTTGGCGGTGTTATATTCAGCGTGAATCGGCCGTCTCAAGAGCATAACCCCAAAGCGATAGCGGTAAATCTGTAAGAGACATCATAGATCGCACCATATCTAGTAAAGTGCGATTCGACATTCGGACACACCATTACGTTGTGGTGTTCGGGTGGCGTGAGTTCTTGAAACTATTCGCATTGTTTCAAATGTAGACCAAACTCGTAACTCAAATATTCTCCTCCACGATCAGATCGTAGAAACTTTATTTTCTTATTATGATGATTTTCAACTTCACTCTGAAATTCTTTGAACTTTACAAATGTTTCAGACTTGTGTTTCATTAAGTAGATATACCCATATCTGCTTAAATCATCTGTGAAGGTGAGAAAATAACGATATCAAACACGAGCCTCAACATTCATCGGACCACATACATCTGTATGTATGATTTCCAACAAATCTGTTGCTCTCTCCATAGTACGGAGAAGCAGGGTTTTAGTCATCTTGCCCATGAGGCACGGTTACATAAGTGCCAAGTGATTCATAATCAAGTGACTCCAAAAGTCCATCGATATGGAGTTTCTTCATGCGCTTTATACCGATATGACCTAAGCGGCGATTGCCACAAATAAGTTGCACTATCATTATCAACTCTGCATCTTTTGGCTTCAACATTATGAATATGTGTATCACTACTATCGAGATTCATTAAAATAGACCACTCTTCAAGGGTGCATGACCATAAAAGATATTACTCATATAAATAGAACAACCATTATTCTCGATTTAAATGAATAACCGTCTCGCATCAAACAAGATCCAGATATAATGTTCATGCTCAACGCTGGCACCAAATAACAATTATTTAGGTCTAAAACTAATCCGAAGGTAGATGTAGAGGTAGCGTGCCGACCGCGATCACATCGACTTTGGAACCATTTCCCAGCGCGATCGTCACCTCGTCCTTTGCGGTGTTAAGCAATCCGTAGTCCCTGTTTGAGTTGCAAATATTAGCAGAACCAGTATCAAATACCAGTGCTCTGCGAGGTCTAGTAAGGTACACATCAATAACATGTATATCACATATACCTTTGTTCACCTTGCCATCCTTCTTATCCGCCAAATACTTGGGGCAGTTCCGCTTCCGGTGACGATCGCTTGCGGTAGAAGCACTCGATTTCAGGTTTAGGTCCAGACTTGGGTTTCTTCTCTGAGAAGCAACTTGCTTCTTGTTCTTATTGAAGTTCCCTTCTTCTTCCCTTTGCCTTTCTTCTTGAAACTAGTGGTCTTATTGACCATCAACACTTGATGCTCCTTCTTGATTTCTACCTCCGCAGCCTTTAGCATTGCGAAGAGCTCGGGCATAGTCTTTACTAACCCTTGCATATTATAGTTCATCACGAAGCCTTTGTAGCTTGGTGGCGGTGATTGAAGAATTACATCAATGACACAATCATCCGGAAGATTAACTCCCAGTTGACTCAAGTGATTGTAATACCCGGACATTACAGTATGTGCTCCTTGATAGACCCATTCTCTTCCATCTTGCAGCTATAGAACTTATTGGAGACTTCATATCTCTCAATCCGGGCATTACTGTTGGAATATTAACTTCAACTCTGGAACATCTCATATGCTCCATGACATTCAAAAGCGTCGTTGAAGACCGGTTCTAAGCCGTAAAGCATGGCACACTTGAACTATAGAGTAGTCATCGACTTTGCTCGCGAGACGTTCTTAACGTCGTCGTTGCATCAGCAGTGGGCTGGCACCCAGCGGTGCTTCGGGGCGTAACTCTTACATGCAGCAATGAGGATAATCCTCGAGTTCGGACCCGATCCGTGTAATTGCTACCATCATCTTTCAACTTTGTTTCTCAAGGAACGCATTAAAATTCAACGGAACAACAGCACGAGCCATCTATCTACAAACAAACATAGATAAGCAAGATACTATCAGGTACTAAGTTCATGATAAATTTAAGTTCAATTAATCATATTACTTAAGAACTCCCACTTAGACAGACATCTCTCTAGTTATCTAAGTGATCACGTGATCCAAATCAACTAAACCATAACCGATCATCACGTGAGATGGAGTAGTTTTCAATGGTGAACATCACTATGTTGATCATATCTACTATATGATTCACGCTCGACCTTTCGGTCTCCGTGTTCGAGGCCATATCTGCATATGCTAGGCTCGTCAAGTATAACTGAGTATTCTGCGTGTGCAAAACTGGCTTGCACCCGTTGTAGATGGACGAGAGCTTATCACACCCGATCATAACATGGTGTCTCGGCACGACGAACTTTGGCAGCGGTGCATACTCGGAGAACACTACTTGATAATTTAAGTGAGAGATCATCTTAAAATGCTACTGATCAATCAAAGCAAGATAAGATGCATAAAGGATAAACATCACATGCAATCAATATAAGTGATATGATATGGCCATCATCATCTTGTGCTTGTGATCTCCATCTTCAAAGCACCGTCGTGATCACCATCGTCACCGGTAGCGACACCTTGATCTCCATCGTAGCATCGTTGTCGTTTCGCCATCTATTGCTTCTCGACTATCGCTACCGCTTAGTGATAAAGTAAAGCAATTACAGATGCGTTGCATTTCATACAATAAGCGACAACCATATGGCTCCTGCCGATTGCCGATAACTTAGGTTATAAAACATGATCATCTCATACAATAAAATATAGCATCACGTCTTGGCTATATCACATCACAACATGCCCTGCAAAAACAAGTTAGGCGTCCTCTACTTTGTTGTTGCAAATTTTACGTGGCTGCTACGGGCTGAAGCAAGAACCAATCTCACCTCGCATCAAAACCACAGCGATACTTCGTCAAATAGACTCGTTTTAACCTTCTCAAGGACCGGGCATAGCCACACTCGGTTCAACTAAAGTTGAGAAGCCGACACCGGTAGCCACCTTTGTGCAAAGCACGGCGGTAGAACCAGTCTCGCGTAAGCGTCTGGCGTAATGTCGGTCGGGCGCTTCATCCAACAATACCGCTGAACCAAAGTATGACATCTTTGGTAGGCGGTATGACTTATATCGTCCACAACTCACTTGTGTTCTACTCGTGCAAAACATCAAACCATAAAAACCTAGGCTCGATACCACTGTTGGGAAGCGTAGTAATTTCAAAATTTTCCCACGCACACGCAAGATCATGGTGATGCATAGCAGCGAGAGGGAGAGTGTTGTCTACATACCCTTGTAGACCAAAGCGGAGCGATCTGGCGTAGAGGAAGTAGTCGTCGTTATCCTCGCGATCAACGATCCAGCGCCGTTACTCCGGCGCCTCCGAGTTCTTGACACACGTACAGCTCGGTGGCGTTCCTCGGGCTCCGATCCAGCAAAGCTCGGGAGAGAGTTCCGTCGGCCGACGGTGTGGTGGCGATCTTGATGTTCTACCGACCACGAGGCTTCGCCTAAGCACCGCTGCGATATGACCGAGGTGGAATATGGTGGAGGGGCACCGCTGCGGCTGAGAGCGATCTCAGGATCAACTTGTGTGTCTTAGGGCCCCCTGCCCCGTATATAAAGGAGCAAGGGGAGGGCGGCCGGCCCTAGAGGCGCGCCCAGGGAGGAGTCCTCCTCCTAGTGGGAGTAGGACTCCCTTTCCTAATCCAACTAGGAGGGGAAGGGGAAGGAAGGAGAGGAGAGGGAGAGGAAGGGGGCGCCCCCTCCTTGTCAGTCGGACTCCTCATGGGGGGGCATCGCCACCTCTGGTGCAACCCTCTCTCTCCCTCGTGGCCCATTAAGGCCCATTACTTCCCGGGGTTCGGTAACCCCTCGGGCACTCGGTATTATCCGAAACCACTCGGAACCATTCCGATGTCGAACATAGCTGTCCAATATATCAATCTTTACGTCTCGACCATTCGAGACTCCTCGTCATGTCCGTGATCACATCGGGACTCGAACTCCTCCGGTACATCAAAATACACAAACTCATAATATAACCGTCATTGAAACCTTAAGCGTGCGGACCCTACGGTTCGAGAACAATGTAGACATGACCGAGACCGTCTCCGATCAATAACCAATAGCGGGACCTGGATGCCCATATTGGCTCCTACATATTCTCGAAGATCTTTATCGGTCGGACCGCATAACAACATCGTTTGTTCCTTTGTCATCGGTATGTTACTTGCCGAGATTCGATCGTCGGTATCAATACCTAGTTCAATCTCGTTCTTGGCAAGTCTCTTTACTCGTTCCGTAATACATCATCTCGCAACTAACTCATTAGTTGTAATGCTTGCAAGGCTTAAGTGATGTGCATTACCGAGAGGGCCGGAGATACCTCTCAGACAATCGGAGTGACAAATCCTAATCTCGAAATCGCCAACCCAATATCGCCTTTGGAGACACTGTAGTACTCCTTTATAATCACCCGATTCGTTGTGGCGTTTGGTAGTACCAAAGTGTTCCTCCGCAAACGGGAGTTGCATAATCTCATAGTTATAGGAACATGTATAAGTCATGGATAAAAGCAATAGCAACATACTAAATGATCGGGTGCTAAGCTAATGGAATGGGTCATGTCAATCAGATCATTCAACTAATGATGTGACCTTGTTAATCAAATGACAACTCCTTTGTCTATGGTTAGGAAACTTAACCATCTTGTCGGAATGGGATGCAACTTGTCGTGCGGTCTTATTATAGTGTAGTCAGACCGCCTGCCAAGTTTCGTCGCATTCGGAGTTCGTTTGACTGCCCAACCCTTAAATATATAACCGCGATATAGTCGGTATATTCGTCGGGTGTTTTCGGTCTCTGAAAACCGTTGCCGGGCTGCCTTCTCTTCTCTCCTCTTAGCCTAGCCCATCTACACAGCCCACCAACCCCTCTCATAGTCCCTCTCCGCTCCGGAGCCGTCGGATCGCGATCCGAGGGTCCGAAAATCCCCCTAAACCAAACCCTAGCCTTTGTCTATATATAGACCCCCTCATGCCATTTTTGGCCTTCTCCTTCTCCTCCTTGAAATCCGCGCCCCCAATCACCACCAGCCACCTTCGGCGCGCCTCCTCCTCGGATCCGCGCGGACCACCTCTTCCGCCACTTGTCGCGTCGCCATTGGCCTGCGCCCGCAGCCACCGCTCTCGGCCTCTCAGCGCCGCCACTTGTCCTTCCCACGCCGCCCGCCCCTGGCCACCTCTCGCGGCCGCACGAGCCCGCCCAGGCGGATCTGGGCAGGAGAACCCTTCGCCCGCCGCCAGTTCCCTCTCCGCGAACCGCTTGAGGGCAGCCCCTCGATCAGCGCCGCCCGGCTTCCCGCCCCTGCCCCGTCGCGGACCCGCTGCGGCTTCCTCCGTCTTGGCCATTGCCGTCGCCTCGTCCCCACCGACCTCCGCCCGGACCAGTCGCCGCCTCCGTCGCCTCTTTCTCCTCCTCATCTCTCCCTCTCGCGGCCTCCTCCCCTCTCTCTCCCTTGCGGCACCACGTCGTCGACCGAGTCGTCCACTGCCGCCGCCACCAGGAATGGAGGATCCGGCCAGATCCGATGGATCCATCCACATGCACCCGTTCCGTCTCCTCGCGCTGCCCTCGCGGAGGTGCTCCCCCGCCGCCGCCATGACCACGGGGAGCGGCAGAGAGCCGCTCGCTCCGGTGCCCGTTGACCGCACCTCCGGCGCTGGGCGTGCCTCGAGGCCCAAAGACCTCGGCGCCCAGCCCAGCGCTTGAGCCTCCTTTGCTTCCGAACGGGCCAAGCCCATGGGTGAGCTCCCCTCCAGATCCCTTTCCTGTGCACTGCTGGCCTAGCAGATTCGGCCCATGTATTTTTTTCTATGCCCTGCGAATTTTGCTATTTATCCAGAATTCTGAGTTTCTGATTGGACCCTAAACTTCATGCATATAATAACTCATGAATGGTGCATCGGTTAAAATGTTTTATATATGAAAAATGCTTAGTTTTCATCTAGTTTCATAATATGCCATTTTCATCCATGTTAAAAATGTTTAAAATGTTGTTTGATTAAATTTGCTCAAATGCCATGTTAAATGATTTATTTCATAACTAAATAACCGTAGCTCGGTTTTAAATGTTCTTTATATGTAAATGGGGTGGAAAAATGCCTAGATTAACATGGTTCGCTTTATTTTCCTGTTTAACAACCTTAAAATATGTTTTAGGGCAGAACAGTAGCTAATTCATAAATTGCATATGAGGTTTTTCGGAATTGTTGTTTGTTGTTCCGGCCTCATTTAAACTTGCCTAAATAGTTAGTTTAATTATGCTTCACCCCTTGCCATGTTTAACAACATTTAACATTGTTGTGTACCTAAACGAGAGCGAACTAAATAACTCAGATGTGGCGTTCCGTCAATATGCAACTCGTTGCATATTGAGCTCCACTTAACTTATAGTATTGTTTGTTGCACTTTGCCATGCCATGCCTCATTAAACCGGACATGCATCATACTTGTTTGTGCATCATGACATGTTTATGCTTGTGTGTTTACCATATTGCTTGTTTCTTTCCGGGTTGCCTCTCTCGTTAGCCGGTTTCGTTCGGAGTTGTGAGGATTCGTTCGACTTCGTCGTTTGTCTTCTTCATGGACTCGTTCTTCTTCCTTGCGGGATTTGGGCAAGATGACCGCTTCTACGGATCTCACTACTATCATTGCTATGGTAGTTGCTTCGCTCTATCGCTATCTTTGCTGTTGCCTATCACTGTTTATCAAGCCATCCCATATTGCCATGAACCTCTAACCTTTGACACCATTCCTAGCAAACCGTTGTTTGGCTATGTTACCGTTTTGCTCAGCCCTCTTATAGCATTGCTAGTTGCGGTGAAGTTGAAGATTTCTCCATGGTGGGCCGGGGTTTATGTTGGGATATCACAATATCTCTTATATTATTAATGCATCTATATACTTGGTAAGCGGTGGAAGGCTCGGCCTTATGCAGTGTTTTGTTCCACTCTTGCCGCCTAGTTTCCGTCATACCGGTGTTATGTTCCCGGATTTTGCGTTCCTAACGGTCGGGTGAATAAAACTTGTCCAACAAGGCCCAACTTTGGTTTTACCATTTGCCTC
>JAHHZJ010001623.1:0-72575 GCA_021437245.1 Aegilops speltoides
GCATATGTGAAGAAATGATATTGGAGCAACCAACCATATGATAGTAGCAAGTAGTCAGAGAATTGGATGCAACACACAAAGGTATATATGTCATTAAGCATGGAAATGTGGCAATCATGGTAGAAAGCAATATCTAGAACATGTGTGCAAATGGTGCAAGCAACACATGAAGTATGATCCACAATATCCAAGCTCAAGAAGGATGTCACCTTGAAAGTGTGTCCTTGTGCATTCTTCACAATGCAGAAGTGGAAGCAAATCTGATTGTAGAAAGCAGTAGTGGTAGAATGTATGAGGCTCGCTCTCAAGAGCTCGAATGGTCGACTCACGTGAAGTGGAAGTCGACACCAAGTCCAAGTATCCTACACATGCACAAAACAAAACAAAAGCGTATCGCATGGTAGATAAACACATCATCCATCATGATGGTTCTCTTCTCTTGCACATAACCATTAGAAGCACAAGTGCATGAATAATATGATGCAACAATGGCGATATTCAAGGCACTAGGTATATGGTGCAAGAGGTAAGACAAGCATGCTTCACAAGGACTATGTCAAAATCTCCAAACATGTGTGAGAATGCTATGGGGGCAATCTCATGAGCAAGACTATAAGCATTGTTGCACTCAATACATGGCAAATCATCTAGCATGAGAGATGCAACACATGGAGATATATGACACGAAGCAATATGAATTATATGCAAAGCATATAGGTGGTTGTCATCAACCGCATGAGATGAGCAACTATGACACAAGAGACAACGCATGTGAGAGGCATGAGCATATATGTCATCAACCCAAGAAAGCAAGTAGTGGAACATGGGTGATGCAACATAGCAAGCAATCATAGCAACTAAGTCAAGTATGCTAGTAGTGCGAAGATGCGACATACTGATGAGGACATCAATACCATTGTTACACCCACAGCCCTATTTGCTATACATCTTGGACCAATTACTAGAGCTCAGCGCGCATCAACTAAATTACGGTACTTTCGTTTCTTGGTAATGATTCTAATGTTCATGAGAATATGATCTTGCCTAAATTGGATACATTTGTTTTGCTTACAAATGAAGGGCCTAGCTTGGAGAAGGATGAACATTGGAGCAAGAACACACATGGAGTTGATGGCATGCATAGGGGATCAGAAGCGGAGTTACAAGTGATGATTTCAGGACTTTGAAGCCACCATAAGGAGTGCATGAAGCCTTGGACGAAATATACAAGATGCCACTTCATAATATTAGTCCATAGGCTATTCTAGGTCTTCGTCACCTTATTATTGGGCCAGGCCCATGTAATTTCGAAATACATTAGTATAGGCTATTTTTAGAGTCCGTATGTGTGGGAAAACAAGAGATAGGGTTAGTTTGGACCCCTCCACCAAGGGCCACGAAATTCACCCCTCTTCCTCCATATATACAGCCCTTAGGGCACCGTTTAGACTTAGGTTTTGTTTAGATCAAAAGTTCGCCATAGCTGCAACTTGCGTGCCGTTTGTGTTCAACGACCGGACAAAGCGTCCACAGAACCCCACCTTGATCAATAAAGCTTTCATCTTATATTCGCAATATCAGTTGCAATCTCGGTTTCTTGCTTGTTCTTCGTTTGCTCGCGAAGCAGACCCTCGTGGTCGAGTTGATCGTGCTCGGCGTGGTCAATAACCTCTCGGAGTTGGTTTAGCGATTGCTAAAGCGCGGCGTCCTCGCTGCGTTCGTGAGTCGGATCGTCAAAGTCGACTTCACAAGCGAAATCCACCATCTCATCGAAAGGCGGGACACCTTTGCCTCTATCAAGTGGTATCGGTTTTGAGGTTGCTCGGTGAGATTTCTGATTTTCATAGTTTAGATCGCATCATCATTCATACCTATAGTCCATGAAAAAGCCACAAAAAAGTTAGATCTGTTTATCCTTTATCCAAGCGATCGAGCCTTTGCAATTTTCTATTCGTTGCTTGCATAGTTGAATTATCGGTTGCATCGTCGTATCGGTTTCTGGTCTTAGTGTCTAGTTCCTTTAGAGTTTGAGTTACATTCACATTAGTCACGCCGCTGCATCATTATCCCTTTAAGCTATCTACCATCCCATCCATTAATTTCCATCACGTGCTATGCTTTGTTCATTGTCATAATCATAGTTGAGGTTACTCACATCTTCGCCTGATCCAATCTGCATCTTATCTAGTTTGTCTTGGAAAGAGGGAGAAAAAGAAGATAAAAAAAAGAGAGAGAAAAAAAGAAAAAAAAGAGAAAAAGAGAGAGAAGAAAAGGGGAAAAAAGCGTGAGAAAAAAATAGAGAGAGGAAAAAAAATTGGATCTATCTAGAATCAATCTCGTATGTGAATTCGGATTAGAATCTGTTTTGCGCACTGTTCAGTAAAACAGGTGTATCTTCCTCATACGAAGTCCGTTTTGGCTCCGTGAGTACTCAAATTGAAGTTAGAGACGAGCCGCATCTAAATAGTTGCAGAAGCTAGTTCAATATTTGACATCTCAAAATCGGCTTCTAAATAGGTCTTTTTGCCCTCCGAAGTTCGTGAACGCAGCTTGTTCCAATTTTTCAGGCCAGTTTTAGAATTCTTTGACTCCTCATATCAACTCGGAATTGAGTGATTCTTTTTGCATTGGAAAGCTTGAGTTAGTAGCATTCTTTGAAAGAATTTATCAGAAAATTGGCTCAAACTTTTCAAGAGGAAAGTTGGAGAGAGTTGTTGTATGTCACCTTGGCGGTTGTTTTCATCATTATCTTCATTGCCGTTGTGATCTTCACTTATATCTTGCTGTCAAGAGCTACTTAGTATCCTTCATTGATGCTAGTTGTGCTCTGCCGTGACCTCATTAGTGTTCTAGGCTCGCGTCTCTAGTCGGTCTAGCCTAGGACCAGCCAGCGATACCGTCGTTGGCGTTTATTCAACATTGCATCTTTGAATTGATTATTGCTAAATTTTTGCTACCATATATAGCCAACCCAGCTCCACATATTTCTACACCGTGTATCGTCGTTCCCGACAATCGCTTTACACAATCTTGAGTTATTTGACATCGCTGGTTGCTGTCACCACTGCCGCATGGTAAGAACTTGTAAGATATTGATATTTGCTTTCTTGTGAGCACTTTACAACCACATCCTAGTAGTTCATAGGAACATTATTCGGAATTTTGTTTCTTGTTTCTACTAATCATGACGAGTTCGGAGATAGAAGTTCTTGCATGATGGACACATCTTCACCATCACACGAGTTGGGACTGACACACACAACCACATGGTCGGGTTATCTCTTTACCGTCATTTGAGGGTAGATTTAATCCTGCTATTTATCTTGCTTGGGAGTTTGAAGTAGAACAAGTTTTAGTAACCATGACTTTTCTAAACTTGGCGATCTGAGCTGCCACTAGAGCATTCTGGTTTTGCTTTAGTTTGGTGGAGTGTGCATTGTAAGAAAAATATTGATAACCAACCCACAACTTGGAAAGATTTGAGAGATGTAATGAGACAACATTTTTCCCTCCTTACTATAAATCGTGAATTGCCATAAATTCGAACAATTTAAACAAAGGCAACAACACTTGTTCATGCTTACTACAAAGAGTTCAAATCTTATATGCATCATTGTGACATAGAAGAATCTATGGATGATATAATGAATAGATTTTTTGGTGGTTTGAACCATGATATTCAGGAAAGATTTCAGTATATTCCTCGTTGCATTCTTCTTTGAAGATCTTTGACAGGTATGAATGTTTAGTTGCTCAGCGTGTTTTGAGTGTGCGAGTTACACAAAGTGAGCAAAATCAGAGGCATAATTTGTTCCATACAAAAGGAGTTGTGAAGGAGCGTTCTATTAGCGTCATCATAGATGGAGGAGCTGCAACAACTTGGCTAGCATGGAGATGGTGGAGAAGCTATCTCTCACCACAAGACCACATCCACATCCTTACTACATCCAATGGTTCAACAACAGCGGCAAGGTTAAGGTAACACGTCTTTGTTCGTGTGCATTTTAGTATCTCTACATATCTGATTATGTTGATTGTGATGTGGTACCTATGCAAGCATGTTCCTTGTTACTTGGTAGACCATGGCAATTTGATAAAATTACGTACACCATGGTAGAAACAATCGGTATACTCTTGTTCATAAGGATAAAAATATTACTTTGCTTCCTATGACTCTGAGTCCATTTTGAAAGGTGATATTAATAGAGCTAATAAAGCAAAAGCAGGAGAAAATAAGAGTGAAAATCAGATTGTGGCAAAGAGTTTGAGCAACACATGAAGCCTATTAATAAATCATCTCTTTGTTGCTTACGAAATTAAATTGAAAAGTGCATGTTTACTTGCCACCAAATCGATATTGATGAGTTAGATTTTAGCAAATCTGTTTGCTATGCTTTTGTGTGCAAAGAGGCATTATTTTCATTAGAGGCGTGCCTTCCTCTTTGCCCCTCTTTGTCACTAACATTTTGCGGGGAGTTAATTGGCGTCTTTCCACAAGGCGTGCCAGGATTACCACCTATTCGAGGATTGAGCATCAAATTGACTTAATTCCGGTGCATCGTTACCAACCGTGCACCATACCGTACCAATCCGGAGGAGCGAAGGAGATTATCGTCAAATCACGGGAGCTGCTCGACAAAGGTTATATCGCGAATCCCTTAGTCCTTGTCTTTGTTCCTATTATTCTAGTGCGAAAAAGGATGGTGCGTCACGTATGTGTGTTGATTGTAGAGGCATTAATAATATTACTATTAGTTATCGTCACCCTATTCCTAGGCTAGATGATATGCTTGATGAAGTGAGTGGCTCTACAATATTCTCCAAAGTTGATTTGCGTAGTGGATACCATCAAATTCGTATAAAATTGGGAGATGAATGGAAAACAGCATTTAAAACTAAGTTTGGATTATATGAGTGGTTGGTCATGCCTTTTGGGTTAACTAATGCACCTAGTACTTTCATGAGATTAATGAGCGAAGTTTCGTGCTTTCATTGGGCGATTTGTGGTAGTTTATTTTGATGATATCTGATTTATAGCAAATCTTTGGAAGAACATTTGGAACATTCGTGCTGTTTTTAATGCTCTCGTGATGCACGTTTGTTTGGTAACCTTAGGAAGTGCACCTTTTGCACCGACCGAGTATCTTTTCTTGGCTATGTTGTTACTCCACGGGAATTGAAGTTGATAAAGCCAAGATTGAAGCTATTGAGAGTTGGCGCAGCCCAAAGCGGTCACACAAGTGAGGAGTTTCCTTGGCCTCGCTGGTTTCTATAGGCGTTTTGTGAGAGATTTCAGCACCATTCTGCACCTCTCAACGAGCTTACAAAGAAGGATGTGCCTTTTGTTTGGGGTACCGCGGGAAGAAGCCTTCCACGGTATTGAAAGCTAAGTTGACACATGCTCCTTTACTCCAACTTCTGATTTTAATAAGACTTTTGAGCTTGAATGTTGATGAGGACATCAATACCATTGTTACACCCACAGCCCCTTTGCTATACATCTTGGACCAATTACTAGAGCTCGCGCGCATCAACTAAATTACGGTACTTTCGTTTCTTGGTAATGATTGTAATATTCATGAGAATATGATCTTTGCCTAAATTGGATACATTTGTTTTGCTTACAAATGAAGGGCCTAGCTTGGAGAAGGATGAACATTGGAGCAAGAACACACATGGAGTTGATGGCATGCTTAAGGAGATCAAAGCGGAGTTACAAGTGATGATTTCAGGACTTTGAAGCCACCATAAGGAGTGCATGAAGCCTTGGACAGAAATATACAAGATGCCACTTCATAATATTAGTCCATAGGCTATTCTAGATCTTCTTCGTCACCTTATTATTAGGCCAGGCCCATGTAATTTCGAAATACATTAGTATAGGCTATTTTTAGAGTCCGTATGTGTGGGAAACAAGAGATAGGGTTAGTTTGGACCCCTCCACCAGGGTCAAAACAATAGTGGAATTGGATTAGGAGGTGTGTTATTACAAGATGGCAAACCTGTTGCATACTTTTACGAAAAATTGAGTGGGCCTAGTCTGAATTATTCTACTTATGATAAAGAATTATATGCTCTTGTTGGGACTTTAGAAACATGGCAACATTATTTATGGCCCAAAGAATTTGTTATACATTCTGATCATGAGTCTTTGAAACATATTAAAAGTCAAGCTAAACTGAATCGTAGACATGCTAAATGGGTTGAATTCATTGAGACTTTCCCTTATGTCATTAAACACAAGAAGGGTAAAGAAAATGTTATTCTTGATGCATTGTCTCGTCGCTATACTATGCTTTCACAACTTGACTTCAAAATATTTGGTTTGGAGACCATCAAAGATCAATATGTGCATGATGCTGATTTTAAAGATGTATTGCAGAATTGTAAAGAAGGTAGAACATGGAACAACCGTCATTAATGATGGATTTACTGTTTCGTTCTAACAAGCTATGCATTCCAGCTAGCTCCGTTCGTCTTTTGTTGTTGCAGGAGGCGCATGGAGGAGGACTAATGGGACACTTTGGCGTGAAGAAGGCGAGGATATACTAGCTACACATTTCTTTTGGCCAAAGATGAGGCGGGATGTTGAGCGTTTTGTTGCTCATTTGCACTACATGTCAAAAAGCTAAGTCACGACTCAATCCTCATGGTTTATATATGCCTTTGCTGTACCTAGTGTTCCTTGGGAGGATATATCTATGGACTTTGTTTTAGGTTTACCTCGAACAAAGAAGGGAGGATAGCATATTTGTTGTCGTGGATAGATTCTCGAAAATGGCACACTTTATACCGTGTCATAAAATCGATGATCTTTGTTAATGTTCTTTGATTTGTTCTTTCGTGAAATTATTCGCTTGCATGGTGTGCCAAATACTATTGTTTCAGATCGTGATACTAAATTTCTTAGCCACTTTTGGAGATGTTTATGGGCTAAGTTGGGGACTAAACTACTTTTTAGTACTACTTGTCACCCCAAACCGATGGACAAACTGAAGTAGTCAATAGAACATTGTCTACTATGCTTAGGGCTGTTTTGAAGAATAATAAGAAAATGTGGGAAGAATGCTTGCCTCATATTGAATTTGCTTATAATCGTTCATTGCATTCTACTACTAAGATGTGCCCTTTTGAAATTGTGTATGGTTTCCTACCTCGTGCACCTATTGATTTATTGCCTCTTCCATCTTCGGAGAAGGTTAATTTTGATGCTAAAGAACGTGCTGAATTGATTTTAAAAATGCATGAGTTAACTAAGGAAAACATTGAGCGTATGAATGCTAAATATAAACTTCTGGAGATAAGGGTAGAAAACATGTTGTGTTTGCACTGGAGATCTTGTTTGGTTACATTTGCGTAAGGATAGATTTCTGATTTGCGCAAATCAAAGCTAATGCCACGTCTTCTGGTCCCTTTAAAGTGTTGGAGAAAGTAAATGATAATGCATATAAACTTGAGCTGCTGCAGATTTTGGGGTTAGTCCACTTTTAACATTGCAGATTTGAAGCCATATTTGGGTGAGGAAGATGAGCTGCCGTCGAGGGCGACTTCATTTCAAGAAGGGAGGATGATGAGGACATCAATACCATTGTTACACCCACAGCCCTGCTGCTATACATCTTGGACCAATTACTAGAGCTCACAAGACGCCAACTAAATTACCGGTACTTTCGTTTCTTGGTAATGATTCTAATGTTCATGAGAATATGATCTTGCCTAAATTGGATACATTTGTTTTGCTTACAAATGAAGGGCCTAGCTTGGAGAAGGATGAACATTGGAGCAAGAACACACATGGAGTTGATGGCATGCGCAGGGGATCAAGAACGGAGTTACAAGTGATGATTTCAGGACTTTGAAGCCACCATAAGGAGTGCATGAAGCCTTGGACGAAATATACAAGATGCCACTTCATAATATTCGTCCATAGGCTATTCTAGGTCTTGCGTCACCTTATTATTGGGCCAGGCCCATGTAATTTCGAAATACATTAGTATAGGCTATTTTTAGAGTCCGTATGTGTGGGAAAACAAGAGATAGGGTTAGTTTGGACCCCTCCACCAAGGGCCACGAAATTCACCCCTCTTCCTCCATATATACAGCCCTTAGGGCACCGTTTAGACTTGGGTTTTGTTTAGATCAAAAGTTCGCCATAGCTGCAACTTCGCGTGCCGTTTGTGTTCAACGACCGGACAAAGCGTCCAGTAACCCCACCTTGATCAATAAAGCTTTCATCTTATATTCGCAATATCCAGATTGCAATCTCAGTTTCTTGCTTGTTCTTCGTTTGCTCGCAGGAAGCAGACCCTCGTGGTCGGAGTTGATCGTGCTCGGCGTGGTCAATAACCTCTCGGAGTTGGTTTAGCGATTGCTAAGGCGCGACGTCCTCGCACGTTCGTAGTTGGATCGTCAAAGTCGACTTCCACAAAGCGAAATCCACCATCTCATCGAAAGACGGGACACCTTTGCCTCTATCACATACTAGAAGGAATCATGGCAAACATGTCCTTGGTGCAAATAGTGGTCATGAATAATTCACATGTCATAGCACAATCATGAAAGCAAGATATGAGGACAATAGCATGGGGCACATGATAAACATGGCAATAGCAACAAGGATCTCTACCAAGCATGCAAATACACATAGAAGTAGCATAATGATGAAACATGGGTAGATGCAAGCAAGGGTCACAATTGCATGGCCAAGGCATAGAAGCAAGCATAGCATGCAAAGTGAACACGGTAAAATGAGCATAATGTGAGAAGTGGTAAATGGCCCATAGCCGTGTGAGAGCCAAGTAGAGGAGTTGCGCGTAGTCCTTGCGCAAAGGGAACGGTGGTAAGGATAGTCCACGGGATCCCAAATCGTCATTGCTCTCAAGAGCTCGTTTTGTCAACTCATGGGATTGCGAGGTTGACAAGTATTCGTGGGTACCTACACAAAAGAGACACAATCCAAAGAAATTGTGCGCGTGGTAAATGTACACATCATCCATCATGATGTGTATGTGCACGTGTGAGTTAGCACAAGATAGGTATCGCTCAAAGAAATTTGATGCATGGTATAGGAACATGTCATCCATCATGAAAGAATAGTTATTATGTATGACACGATGGGGACACAAATTGAGCAAACAAGCATATGGCACATCAAAAGCATGTTTATTCATGGGAAGCATATGGTGCACACAAGTATTGGGATCATGCAATGGATGGGATCGGTCAAAATCTCCTAAAATGTATGAGGAAACTATGAGGGTCTCCTCATGAGCAATATCGGAAACATCATATGGAGAAAATGGACAACATCCAAGACAATGCATATCCGAAGCTAGGTGGTCATGGCATGGCATATGAGATAAATTATGCAAAGGGAGCATACCAATATCATCGCAAGAGAAACAAATGCCAATAACCATGGGCTTGTCATCTATGCCATATGTGCAAATTGGGTTCATTTTAATGGCATATGCATAGTCACTATGAAGAGATTGCAAATAAGACATATGGTTGATCTCATGCATAGAATATGACAAGTTAAGCGGAGTATCAAACATGATGTGACCTAAAGAATTGTCACAAGAAATCCTACGTAACATGGCATCACAACTAATAGACTCCACAAGAGAATCATCATACTCATCATAAATGGGCAAATCATCGCATGGGGAAATCATACTAGCATGAAGCATGGTACTAGGTGGATCAACATCATGCAAGCAATCAATCTCAAGAATGTCCACTAGTGGGACTAGAGCATCACCTTCACCTATGTTACCTTTGTCATTCCACTCAAGTGGTGTAGGTGAGGTTGGAAAGACCAAATGGTGGTCATCTTCATCTTGATGGAACCATGTGGGGGGTGCATCATATTCCACCATGGCCATCGTTTTGTCCAAAGGGAGGACGAAGTCGTCGAGGATCGGTGCGTCATCATCAATGGGACCTAGCACCAAACGAGAAGACACAATAGAGGTAGAGGTCAAGTTGTTAGAAATGCAAATGGCCTCACGAGACCGATCAACTATCTCACTCTCTCTATGTGGTGGTTCACTCACTCCCTCAAAATAGGTGCACTCAAACTCACGTATGGTGGAGTCACTCATCTCACTCAAGTGGTGGGGGTTGTGGCTCTCCTCACATGGGAATTGTGGCAACTCATCATGTATGGGGCTAGTGGTGAAGTCACTCTCACTCTCAATATGGTGGCACAAGTCACTCAAGTCATCATACGTCGCCGTGGTCGAAGGGAGAATCCCATGCTCAACCATCTCGTCGTGGTCACCGTGGATGAAGGCCGAAGATGGCACATCATCCCTCTCGCCTCCTAAGATGGAAGCATCATCCTTGCTCGCCACTTTGTCGCTAGCCTCCAAAGCTTGGTCCTTGGAAGCATCGTCTTGGAGCTCGTCGGGCTTGGACATCGTGGTGGTACTAGCCTCATGCTTGTCGTAGAGCTTGGTCGCCGCGAAGTTTGCTTGGGGTGGAGAAGCCTTGGCCTTCATGAGTTCTTGTTCCGCCTTGAGAGCACCAATGTAGTAGTCGTCGATGGACTTGTAGTTCTCGAGGAAGATGGTCTTGGAGATGTCGTTGTGCAATCCCATCATGAAGTGGAACTTCATCCAAATGGGGTCGTCCACGCCGGCTCGTCGCAAGGCAATCATCATCTCCTTGAAGTACTTGTCGATGGACTTGGATCCTTCGGTGGTGTTCTCCAATTGGCGTCGAAGTTGTTCCGTGTAGGTTGGAGGCACAAACTCTCGCCGCAAAGCTTTCTTCGTCTTGGGCCAACTCATGTCGTATGACTCCGAAGGTGTGTGAAGCCACCATGCCAATGCGTAGTCGTGGAAGTTTCTTGTGGCGCACTTCACTTGATCTTCGGGAGAAACTTGATGTAGCTTGAGGTAGTCGTCCATCAAACGCTCCCACTCGAGGTACTCCTCGGGTTCTTGAGTCCCATAGAAAGGAATCGCGTGGTCGATGTCGAGGTCGTAGTAGCTCGTGGAAGTCGCGGACTTGAGCTTGGGGAGCTTCTCTTGGCGTAGTCTTGGGGTTCTTGTTGGCGAAGATGCCGTATGTCCGTGGCGAAGATGCCTTGAAGTCGCTTGGCGAAGATGCCAAGGAGATGGTGAAGTCGTTGGCGGTTGTTGATGTTGAGCTCTTGACCTTCACGTTCTTGTTGGTGATGGTGTCGATGCCGATGTGATCTTGCCGGAGATGGTAGCTCGGAAGCATGTGCTCTTGAGCGTCTTCTCGAAGATGAGGAAGATCGCTTGTAGGACTTGATGAGGGCTTTGATCTCCTCCATTTTAGCTTGCATCTTGGCGTCGGAGTTGTTGTTCATGGCATCGAACTCGTCGTTGTTGTTGTAGACCGAAGATGAAATGCCTTGCCTATCCATCACAAGACTCGAGTAGAGGTGAGTGGGAAATGAGATAAACAATACCAAGTTACCTTTTCCCAATGTTGAGGATGTATCTCGTTTCACTCAATGTGAGATGAAAGAATAGTGGAATTGGTACCGGACTTGTTCACTCACACATATCAAGTAAAGCTTATGGTAGAGCTCGGTGAGGATAGTGGCACAAAAATTTAATGCAAAATGTTAGCAAGAGTCAATAATGTTGAAAAAGATTCACAAATTCGCAAGTGAGACAAATGGACCAATAGCAAAGAATGGCACACGGAAACACACACACGGATAGATAAATGTTGTCGTGCAACCAAGGAATGAGCTCAAAATGTGGAATCCACCAAAACGCTCGTGTTGCACAACTCAAGAGAGACACTAGCACGATTGCTCAATAGGCGGATACGACACTTGTGCACAACCTATAAGATGCAAAATGGATATTCTTCTATCCCAAGTATGCTATGTATGTATGGTTCCCGGTGTTTCTCTCAAGCATGATATCATATGATGTAGATTTTGGTATGGCTCTTATGTGCAATGGGGTATGATGCTATGGCACTTGCTCACGAGCTCTTTGCTCTCTTTTTGCTTAAAAGCTTTTTTTTCTATGGCCACTTTTGTACAATGCACAAACCAAGATAGCAATTGTGTATATGCGGGAACAAACTTGAGGCACAATGGATGATATGATACCAATATGGTATGGTATGTATGCAATGGAAGGTATGGACCACTAATGTGCACCGATAGCGTTGCGGCAATACTCAAATGGCTAGTCTCGATAGGTAAGTGACGCAAAATGGGCTAGGGGTTAACAATGCAATTGCAAGGGTATATACAAAGGTGTCGTCGAGGTTACCGTCCTTTGCGATGATGAGTGGCGGTGTTCTTGGTGTAGATACCAAGATGATGGAGACTCGTCCCTAAGTAGCCGAAACACCTTAGGAAACGGAAAAACCGCGAACTCAAAATTTCAAGTGACAAATGTCAAATGGTGGTAGCGGAAAGCGGTGGTGGTGTTGCACAATGCGGAAGTGGAATGATGGGCTAAACACGAGTCGGAGTTGAAGTGGTTGTCCCTAAGTAGCCGAAACACCTTAGGAGACACAAGCCACAACTCAAACAAGCTCAAACAACAATTGGGTTAAGTTGGGGTTGTCGGAAGTGTATGGTGGGAAGGTTATGTGGGAGTGGTGGTGGTGGTGGTTGATGAAGAAGCAACCGTCCCTAAGTAGCCGAAACACCTTAGGAGACTCAAGTCACTACGCAAACAACCTCAAATGCTATGGGGAACAAAATGGGTTAGGTTGCGGATGATATGGTGGAGGGCCTAGGCAAACTTGCCAAATTTCAGAAAATTTGATGGTGTCAAATGATGTTGGTGGTATTTTTGTTGGAAGGGGGATGTCAATAGCTTCAAAACGAGCTAAAGAACGTCAAAATCGGAGTTCGGATGAATTAGTTATGGACAAAACAAAAATCAGCCGAAGTCAGTTTCAGGGTTAACCGGATGATCCGGGAGGAGGTCCGGATGATCCGGGCTCGGTCCGGATGATCCGGGAGGAAATCCGGATGATCCGGGTTCGTTAGCGCCGGTTCTGTTTTTCGGGTGCGCGATTTATCCGGACGTCCGGGGGGAAGTCCAGCTGATCCGGGCTTGGTCCGGATGATCCGGGAGAAGGTCCGGATGATCCGGGCAAGTCAATCCGCTCGGGATTTGCTCTCGGGGGCGGATTTTTGGGCGGAAATGGATGATTTTCGGGGCAAAATTCAAGGGATTTCGTGGATGGAAGGTGGGGAAACTTGGGGAGATGCTAGATCCACTTGAAACCAAGCAAATCCATGGATCAAAATCAACAAAACTTCATCAAACCAACAAATCACAAAAAAATTTGGGGCTATTTTTGGTGGGGATTTTCGGATTTTAGGACGAAATCAACAAAATCAAGCTAGAAAACACGGGGTAGGGGCTCCAAAAATGTGATCAACGTGGCTCATGATACCATATGATGTAGGGTGGAACCCTATAGCGACGATTTTTCACGTTTGGAGTGGGATCCCTCGAAGAACACGATGAACACGGGGAAGAACGGGGAGAAATCACAAGGGGAAACACTCAAGAACAAGTCCAAATCACACATCCACTAGACAATCAGACACACAAGATCACAAGGTACATGAACAACAAAGGGAAAGATACAAGGTAAGGTTCATCTCCAAGAGGAGGTCTTGATGATATCCTAGATGGATCTTCCCACAAGGGGTCTTGATGATATCCCATGGGATCTTCTCCTAGATGGAGGTCTTGGCCTCCAATGGAGTAGTGGTCTCTCTCTCAAGAGTAGAGATAGGTAGGAGCAAAGCTCACCTAAGAATGAGCTATCACTTTGCTAACCCTAGAAAGGAGGTGGAGGAGGTCTATTTATAGCCCAAGGGGCGAAGGGGTAAGTGAGGGCGAAGGGTACACGGCTGCGGCCCAAGTCACGCCGCAGTGGGTCCGGATGATCCGGATGGTGGCGGATGATCCGGGTGTCGGGTCCGGATGATCCGGGTGACCGTCCGGATGATCCGGCCGTCGGGCAGCTTCTGTTGTCTTGGCGCGGATACCGGATGATCCGGAGGGGACCCGGATGATCCATTTGGTCGGATGATCCGGACGGCGGTCCGGATATCCGGGCTATCTTCATCCGCTGCTCCGTCTTCTTCTCCTTTCTTTCGTCTTCTCTTCCATGCTTCCCTCGCGGATGGTGTAGACGTACACTTGCGCTCGCACTCCTCCTCGACATCCGTGATGTTCCGACAATACCTATGCATGCACACGGGAGAAGTGTCAAGTAGTATACCATCCTCGAGAGTGTCAAGTGAGCACGTGTAAAGGAGATGTTTCACCTTTGTGTATGTGAAGTAGATGTCACACGTATCACTTGCCAAGTGGACTCTTGACATGGTGATGTCCGTAGGATGCTCCGCATCACATTAGCCCCCTGGTAGGGACAAACGTACCATTCTGCAGATGCTCTATGATCCGGGCAATCTCATTCCGGATGGCATGCTGTAACTCATGCGCGTGAAAGTCAAGAACAAAAGGGCATTCCTGGCATCGGTCAATATATATGTGGAAACGATATCTCCTCTATAGAGGACAAGAAATTTTGGGGCAATCAGGCAAAAAGAGCACGAGAAAATGAAGTACTTTCAAGGACTGCCATAGAATGGACAGATGTTCACTAAAACGGGCATAATGTTGTCATTCGGAGTCCATGTTGGACCCATAAGTACTCAAACTGCTCGCGGCGAGCACGCGAATCCAAAAAAATACTCCCCGCTTGCGTCAGGAGGCTCGGAGTACCCTCAAATTCAGCCTTAAGAAGGACTTTTTGGCCCTGAAAGTCAAAGAACATCATTCGTCGCTGTTTTTCAGATAAGTTCCTGAACCCATTGGCACTTCCTTTTGAAGGAAATTCGAGAGATTATGTTGCTTATAGACATTAGTCCCCCTGGTAGGGACAAACGTACCTTTCTACAGATGCTCTATGATCCGGGCAATCTCATTTGGCCGTAAATTGAAGAAAATCCAGCGGCTATATGCCTTATTCTACTTGTTTTCGTCGGATGGCATGTTGTAACTCATGCGCGTGAAAACCAAGAACAAAAGGGCATTCCTGGCATCGGTCAATATATATGTGGAAACGATATCTCCTCTATAGAGGACAAGAAATTTTGGGGCAATCAAGCAAAAAGCGCCCAAGAAAATGAAGTACTTTCAAGGACTGCCATAGAAAGGACAAATGTTCACTAAAACGGTCATAATTTTGTCATTCGGAGTCCGTGTCGGACCCATAAGTACTCAAACTGCTTTCATGACGAGCCGCTGAATCAAAAATACTCCCGCTTGCGCCGGGAGGCCGAGTACCCTCAAATTCAGCCTTAAGCAGGACTTTTGGCCCTAAAAGTCAAAGAACATCATTTGTCATTGTTTTTGAGACAAGTTTACGAACCCATTGGCACTTCCTTTTAAAGGAAATTCGAGAGATTATGTTGCTTATAGATATTAGCCCCCCTGGTAGGGACAAATGTACCTATCTCTGAGATGCTCTATGATCCAAGGCAATCTCATTTGGCCGTAAATTGAAAAAATCCGGTGGCTATATGCCTTATTCTCCTTGTCTTCGCAGGTGGCATCTTTGTAACTCATGCGCGTGAAAGCCAAGAACAAAAGGGCATTCCTGGCATCGGTCAATATATATGTGGAAACGATATCTCCTCTATAGAGGACAAGAAATTTTAGGGCAATCAGGGAAAAAGAGCACGAGAAAATGAAGTACTTTCAAGGACTGCCATAGAATGGACAGTTGTTCACTAAAATGGTCATAATTTTGTCATTCGGAGTCCGTGTCGGACCCATAAGTACTCAAACTGCTCCCGACGAGCGCGCAAATCCAAAAAATACTCCCCGCTTGTGCCAGGAGGCCCGGAGTACCCTCAAATTCAGCCTTAAGCAGGACTTTTGTACGAAAGTGAAAGAACATCATTAAATCATTGTTTTTCGGACAAGTTCTGAACCCATTGGCACATCCTTTTGAAGGAAATTCGAGAGATTATGTTGCTCATAGACATTAGCCCCCTGGTAGGGACAAGCGTACCATTCTGCGGATGCTCTATGATCAAGGCGATCTCATTTGGCCATAAATTTAAGAAAATCCAATGCTATATGCCTTATTCTCCTTGTTTTCGCGGATGGCATCTTTGTAACTCATGTGCGTGAAAGCCAAGAACAAAAGGGCATTCCTGGCATCGGTCAATATATATGTGGAAACGATATCTCCTTTATAGAGGACAAGAAATTTTGGGGCAATCAGGCAAAAAGAGCACGAGAAAATGAAGTACTTTCAAGGACTGCCATAGAATGGACAGATGTTCACTAAAACGGTCATAATTTTGTCATTCGGAGTCCATGTTGGACCCATAAGTACTCAAACTGCTCGCGGCGAGCATGCGAATCCAAAAAATACTCCCCGCTTGCATCAGGAGGCTCGGAGTACCCTCAAATTCAGCCTTAAGAAGGACTTTTTGGCCCTGAAAGTCCAAGAAACATCTTAAATCGCCGTTTTTTGGATAAGTTCACGAACCCATTGGCACTTCCTTTTGAAGGAAATTCGAGAGATTATGTTGCTTATAGACATTAGTCCCCTGGTAGGGACAAATGTACCTTTCTCTGATGCTCTATGATCAAGGCGATCTCATTTGGCGTAAATTGAAGAAAATCCAGTGGCTATATGCCTTATTCTCCTTGTTTTCGTCGGATGGCATGTTGTAACTCATGCGGCGTGAAAGCCAAGAACAAAAGGGCATTCTGGCATCGGTCAATATATATGTGGAAGCGATATCTCCTCTATAGAGGACAAGAAATTTTAGGGCAATCAAGCAAAGTGCACGAGAAAATGAAGTACTTTCAAGGACGCCATAGAAAGGACAGATGTTCACTAAAACGGTCATAATTTTGTCATTCGGAGTCCGTGTCGGACCCATAAGTAATCAAACTGCTCGCGACGAGCGTGCGAATCCACAAAATACTCCCCGCTTGAGCCAGGAGGCCCGGAGTACCCTCAAATTCAGCCTTAAGCAGGACTTTTTGGCCCTAAAAGTCAAAGAACATCATTTGTCATTGTTTTTGGACAAGTTTCTAAACCCATTGGCACTTCCTTTTGAAGGAAATTGAGAGATTATGTTGCTTATAGACATTAGTCCCCTGGTAGGGACAAGCGTACCTTTCTCAGATGCTCTATGATCAAGGCAATCTCATTTGGCCGTAAATTGAAGAAAATCCAGTGCTATATGCCTTATTCTCCTTGTTTTCGTCGGATGGCATGTTGTAACTCATGCGGCGTGAAAGCCAAGAACAAAAGGGCATTCTGGCATCGGTCAATATATATGTGGAAGCGATATCTCCTCTATAGAGGACAAGAAATTTTGGGGCAATCAAGCAAAAAGCGACGAGAAAATGAAGTACTTTCAAGGACTGCCATAGAAAGGACAGATGTTCACTAAAACGGTCATAATTTTGTCATTCGGAGTCCGTGTCGGACCCATAAGTACTCAAACTGCTCGCGACGAGCGTGCGAATCCAAAAAATACTCCCCGCTTGCGCCAGGAGGCCCGGAGTACCCTCAAATTCAGCCTTAAGCAGGACTTTTTGGCTCTAAAAGTCAAAGAACATCATTTGTCGCCGTTTTTCAGACAAGTTTCTGAACCCATTGGTACTTCCTTTTGAAGGAAATTCGAGAGATTATGTTGCTTATAGACATTAGCCCCCCTGGTAGGGACAAACGTACCTGTCTACAGATGCTCTATGATCCGGGCAATCTCATTTGGCGTAAATTGAAGAAAATCCAGTGACTATATGCCTTATTCTCCTTGTTTTCGGCGGGATGGCATCTTTGTAACTCATGCGGCGTGAAAGCCAAGAACAAAAGGGCATTCCTGGCATCGGTCAATATATATGTGGAAATGAGATCTCCTCTATAGAGGACAAGAAATTTTGGGGCAATCAGGCAAAAAGAGCATGACAAAATGAAGTACTTTCATGGACTGCCATAGAATGGACAGATGTTCACTAAAATGATGATAATTTTGTCATTCGGAGTCCGTGTCGGACCCATAAGTACTCAAACTGCTTTCATGACAGCCTTGAATCAAAAATACTCCCGCTTGATGTAGGGTGGAACCCTAATTAAATCGATCTTTCACGTTTGGGCGGGATCCTTGAAGAACACGATGAACACGGGAAGAGCGGGAGAAATCACAAGGGGAAACACTCAAGAACAAGTCCAATCACACATCCACTAGACAATCAAACACACAAGATCACAAGGTACATGGACAACAAAGGGAAAGATACAACATAAGGTTCATCTCCAAGAGGAGGTCTTGATGATATCCTAGATGGATCTTCCCTAAAGAGGGGTCTTGCATCCGCAGGGGGATCTTCTCCTAGATGGAGGTCTTGGCCTCCAATGGAGTAGTGGTCTCTCTCTCTCAAGAGTAGAGATAGGTAGGAGCAAAGCTCACTTAAGAATGAGCTATCACTTTGCTAACCCTAGAAAGGAGGTGGAGGAGGTCTATTTATAGCCCAAGGGGCGAAGGGGTAAGTGAGGGGCGAAGGGGGTACACGGGCCTCGGCCCAAGTCACGCCTGCGGGTCCGGATGATCCGGATGGTGGCCAGATGATCCGGGTGTCGGGGTCCGGATGATCCGGCGACCGTCCGGATGATCCGGCTTCGTCGAAGGTGTTCTGTTGTCTTGGGCATGGTAGCCGGATCGTCCGGGAGGTCGTCCGGATCATCGAGGCTCGGTCCGGATCGTCCGGTGAAGTCCGGATGATCGAGCAAATCGATCTGCTCCATTCTTCTTCTTCCTTTCTTCCGTCTTCTCTTCCACGCTTCCCTCGCGGATGGTGTAGTCGTTCCTTGGCGCTTGCACTTCTCCTTGACATCTGTGAAGCTCTGACAATACCTATGCATGCACATGTAAGGAGTGTCAAGTAGTATACCATCCTCGAGTGTGTCAAGTGAGCACGTGTAAAGGAGATGATTCACCTTTGTGTATGTGAAGTAGATGTCGCACGTGTCACTTGCCAAATGGGCTCTTGACGTGGTGATGTCCGTAGGATGGTCCGCATCATCCCCTCCCCCTTGGGAAAGATCCGACCTCGGATCGAAATCCAAATCACCATGGGAAAGAGATGATGTAAATGCGTGTAGAAGTGGACGATCACCAAGCATTCGTCATCTTGTAGTTCCACATGGGCACCCTCCAATGTCGCACCGTCTTGTAATTCCTTCAAAAGTAGCAAAGATAACAAGCACTTGGAAAAACAAATGTGGTTGTCGTAAGAGCAAAACCAAGCATTCAAGAGGTGATTCACCCAACAAGTGTTGTCATCAAGCATAGCATATGGTTTGACAAAGAAGTGTGGCATGGCATTTGAGCATATAAATTGAGCACAATCAAGTATATCATGGGAACAAGCATGCAAATGGGAGGTCAAGATGCAAATATATGCGATAAGTGAACAAGCATCTACCTCAAGGTCATAGCAAGCATGCATAAAGAGCTCAATGAACGGTGTATGGTAGGCATAAGAGTCATTCACAACACCAAATATAGTGAAATGTCTAAACACATGGGGCAAGTGCAAGATAATCCAAGCATAACGTGCATAGGGTGTAGTGAAGATATCGTGGCACTCAATACAATGGAAAGAGCAATTGTTCATCATGTGTGAGGCAATCAAGTCAAGCATGTGACAAGCAAAGGGACATGACATATGTGAAGAAATGATATTGGTGCAACCAACCATATGATAGTAGCAAGTAGTCCAAGAATTTGATGCAACACACAAGGCATATATATCATGATGCATGGGAATGTGATAATGGCAAGTCAATGCAAGATCTATCATGTGAGAGGCATGAGCATATATGTCATCAACCCAAGAAAGCAAGTAGTGGAACATGGGTGATGCAACAAAGTGAGCAATCATAGCAATCAAGTTAAGCAAGCTAGTAGTGCGAAGATGCAACATAATAGGAGGAATCATGGCAAGCATGTCATTGGTGCAAATATTGGGCATGAATAATTCACATGTCATAGCACAAGCATGAAAGCAAGATATGAGGACAATAGCATGGTGATAGAGGCAAAGGTGTCCCGTCTTTCGATGAGATGGTGGATTTCGCTTTGGTGGAAGTCGACTTTGACGATCCGACTACGAACGTGCGAGGACGTCGCGCCTTAGCAATCGCTAAACCAACTCCGAGAGGTTATTGACCACGCCGAGCACGATCAACGACCACGAGGGTCTATTTCCTGCGAGCAAGCGAAGAACAAGCAAGAAACTGAGATTGCAATCTGGATATTGCGAATATAAGATGGAAGCTTTATTGATCAAGGTGGGGTTCTGTGGCGCCTTTGTGCAGTCGTTGAACACAAGCGAAATGCACGAAGTTGCAGCTATGGCGAACTTTTGATCTAAACAAAACCCAAGTCTAAGCGGTGCCCTAAGGGCTGTATATATGGAGGAAGAGGGGTGAATTTCGTGGCCCTTGGTGGAGGGGTCGAAACTAACCCTATCTCTTGTTTCCCACACATACGGTCTCTAAAATAGCCTATACTAATGTATTTCGAAATTACATGGGCCTGGCCCAATAATAAGGTGACGCAGCACCTAGAATAGCCTATGGACGAATATTATGAAGTGGCATCTTGTATATTTCGTCCAAGGCTTCATGCACTCCTTATGGTGGCTTCAAAGTCCTGAAATCATCACTTGTAACTCCGTTCTTGATCTCCTGCGCATGCCATCAACTCCATGTGTGTTCTTGCTCCAATGTTCATCCTTCTCCAAGCTAGGCCCTTCATTTGTAAGCAAAACAAATGTATCCAATTTAAGGACATCATATTCTCATGAACATTAGAATCATTACCAAGAAACGAAAGTACACAGTAATTTAGTTGGCGTCTTGTGAGCTCTAGTAATTGGTCCGGTATGTATAGCGGCGGGGGCTGTGGGTGTAACAATGGTATTGATGTCCTCATCATCCTCCCTTCTTGAAATGAAGTCGTCCTCGACGGAAGTTCATCTTCCTCACCAAATATGGCTTCAAATCTGCAATGTTAAAAGTGGGACTAACCCCAAAATCTGCGAGCAGCTCAAGTGTATATGCATTATCATTTACTTTCTCCAACACCTTAAAGGGACCAGCAGCACGTGGCATTAGCTTTGATTTTGCAAATCGGAAATCTATCCTTACACGCAAATGTAACCAAACAAGATCTCCGGTGCAAACACAACATGTTTTCTACCCTTATCTCCAGCAAGTTTATATTTAGCATTCATACGCTCAATGTTTTCCTTAGTTAACTCATGCATTTTTAAAATCAACTCAGCACGTTCTTTAGCATCAAAATTAACCTTCTCCGAAGATGGAAGAGGCAATAAATCAATAGGTGCACGAGGTAGGAAACCATACACAATTTCAAAAGGGCACATCTTAGTAGTAGAATGCAATGAACGATTATAAGCAAATTCAATATGAGGCAAGCATTCTTCCCACATTTTCTTATTATTCTTCAAAACAGCCCTAAGCATAGTAGACAATGTTCTATTGACTACTTGGTTTATCCATCGGTTTGGGGGTGACAAGTAGTACTAAAAAGTAGTTTAGTCCCCAACTTAGCCTATAAACATCTCCAAAAGTGGCTAAGAAATTTAGTATCACGATCTGAAACAATAGTATTTGGCACACCATGCAAGCGAATAATTTCACGAAAGGACAAATCAGCAACATTAATAGCATCATCGCTTTTATGACATGGTATAAAGTGTGCCATTTTCGAGAATCTATCCACGACAACAAATATGCTATCCCTCCCCTTCTTTGTTCGAGGTAAACCTAAAACAAAGTCCATAGATATATCCTCCCAAGGAACACTTGGTACAGGAAAAGGCATATATAAACCATGAGGATTGAGTCGTGACTTAGCTTTTTGACATGTAGTGCAGCGAGCAACAAAACGCTCAACATCCCGTCTCATCTTTGGCCAAAAGAAATGTGTAGCTAGTATATCCTCAGTCTTCTTCACGCCAAAGTGTCCCATTAGTCCTTCTCCATGCGCCTCCTGCAACAACAAAAGACGAACGGAGCTAGCTGGAATGCATAGCTTGTTAGAACGAAAGCAAATCCATCATTAATGACGAACTTGTTCCATGTTCTACCTTCTTTACAATTCTGCAATACATCTTTAAAATCAGCATCATGCACATATTGATCTTTGATGGTCTCCAAACCAAATATTTTGAAGTCAAGTTGTGAAAGCATAGTATAGCGACGAGACAATGCATCGGCAATAACATTTTCTTTACCCTTCTTGTGTTTAATGACATAAGGGAAAGTCTCAATGAATTCAACCCATTTAGCATGTCTACGATTCAGTTTAGCTTGACTTTTAATATGTTTCAAAGATTCATGATCAGAATGTATAACAAATTCTTTGGGCCATAAATAATGTTGCCATGTTTCTAAAGTCCGAACAAGAGCATATAATTCTTTATCATAAGTAGAATAATTCAGACTAGGCCCATTCAATTTTTCAGAAAAGTATGCAACAGGTTTGCCATCTTGTAATAACACACCTCCTAATCCAATTCCACTAGCATCACATTCAAGCTCAAAAGTCTTATTAAAATCAGGAAGTTGGAGTAAAGGGCATGTGTCAACTTAGCTTTCAATACCGTGAAGGCTTCTTCTGTGCGGTACCCCAAACAAAAGGCACATCCTTCTTTGTAAGCTCGTTGAGAGGTGCAGCAATGGTGCTGAAATCTCTCACAAAGCGCCTATAGAAACCAGCGAGGCCAAGGAAACTCCTCACTTGTGTGACCGTTTTGGGCTGCGGCCAACTCTCAATAGCTTCAATCTTGGCTTTATCAACTTCAATTCCTGTGGAGTAACAACATAGCCAAGAAAAGATACTCGATCGGTGCAAAAGGTGCACTTCCCAAGGTTACCAAACAAGCGTGCATCACGTAGAGCATTAAAAACAGCACGTAAATGTTCCAAATGTTCTTCCAAAGATTTGCTATAAATCAGTATATCATCAAAATAAACTACCACAAATCGTCCAATGAAAGCACGTAAAACTTCATTCATTAATCTCATGAAAGTACTAGGTGCATTAGTTAACCCAAAAGGCATGACTAACCACTCATATAATCCAAACTTAGTTTTAAATGCTGTTTTCCATTCATCTCCCAATTTCATACGAATTTGATGGTATCCACTCGCAAATCAACTTTGGAGAATATTGTAGAGCCACTCAATTCATCAAGCATATCATCTAGCCTAGGAATAGGGTGGCGATAACGAATAGTAATATTATTGATGCCTCTACAATCAACACACATCGTGACGTACCATCCTTTTTCGGCACTAGAATAATAGGAACAGCACAAGGACTAAGGGATTAGCGTATATAACCTTTGTCGAGCAGCTCCTGTACTTGACGCATAATCTCCTTCGTCTCCTCTGGATTGGTGCGGTATGGTGCACGGTTGGGTAATGATGCACGGAATTAAGTCAATTTGATGCTCAATCCCTCGAATAGGTGGTAATCCGGTGGCACGTCTTGTGGAAAGGCGTCGTGAACTCTGCAAAATGTTAGTGACAGCAGGGGCAAAGAGGAAGGCACATCCTCGAATGAAAATAATGCCTCTTTGCACACAAAAGCATAGCAAATAGATTTGCCAAAATCTAGCTCATCAATATCAGATTTGGTGGCAAGTAAACATGCACTTTTCAATTTAATTTCGAAGCAACGTAGATGGTTTATTATTAGGCTTCATGTGTTGCTCAAATTCTTTTGCCACAATCTGATTTTCACTCTTATTTTTCTCTGTTTTGCTTTATTAGCTCTATTAATATCATCTTTCAAAATGGACTCAGAGTCATAGGAAGCAAAGTAATATTTTTATCTTTATGAACAAGAGTATCTTGATTGTTTCTACCATGGTGTCTGAATTTTTATCAAATCGCCATGGTCTACCAAGTAACAAGGAACATGCTTGCATAGGTACCACATCACAATCAACATAATCAGCATATGTAGAGATACTAAAATGCACACGAACGAGACGTGTTACCTTCACCTTGCGCTGTTGTTGAACCATTGGATGTAGTAAGGATGTGGATGTGGTCTTGTGGTGAGAGATAGCTTCTCCACCATCTCCATGCTAGCCAAGTTGTTGCAGCTCCCTCCATCTATGATGACTTGAATAGAACGTTCCTTCACAACTCCTTTGTATGGAACAAATTATGCCTCTGATTTTGCTCACTTGTGTAACTCTGCACACTCAAAACACGTTGAGCAACTAAACATTCATACTGTCGGCATCTTGACAGCCATGTATTGTGTCTCATGATCGAATCATCTCCACCGTGTTCCTCATGTGTAATAAGAGCCAAAGTCTCCTCATCATAGTCACTAGCGGACTCATACCCACCATCCTCGTGAGCAATCATCACACGCTGAGATTTGCATTCTCTCATAAAATGTCCTCTTCCCTTACAACGACGACAAATAATATCACTTGTGTGCCCTGTTGGCGCCATGGAAGAAGAGCTCTGTGCAGGCCAGCGGTGTGCTCTTGGCGGATAGTGGTGGTTGTGCTGCTTTCTTGTATCACGGTTGGAGGTGGCACTGAAGGAGGTGATGGTGCGGTGGAAGTAGATGATGCACGTGGTGTCCATGTGGAAGGTCGACCTGCGAGAAAAGTTAGTGCGGCGCCAATGCACATCGATCCTGCACTTCACGTTCAGCTTTACAAGCAAGATGGAATAAGCGAGTGATATTATTATAATCCTTATAGTCTAGAATGGTCGAATCTCTCTATTTAATCCACCCGTAAAGCGTGCAAGCATAGCTTCATTCTCCTCAACAATACCACATCTAATCAAGCCGGTTTGCAATTCACGATAATATTCTTCTACAGAAATTTTTCCTTGTCTTAAACGCTGCAATTTTTGAAGTAATTCACGTTGATAATATGGTGGAACCCAACGAGCACGCATAGCAGTTTTCAAAGCAGCCCAAGTAGCTGGAGCAGGATATAATCTACAATGTTAGGACCACCAAACACATGCAAAGCTAGTGAAAGCACAAACAAGCAGCAGAACACGTCTCTCCTCGGGATATTGTAAACATGTAAATCGTTGTTCAGTTTCTAACTCCCAAGTAAGATATATATCGGGAACATATCTACCCTCAAATGGTGGAATATTCAATTTCAGTTTAGGGAGATGGTCATGATCGCGTACTGAGGGGGAGCCCTAACATTGCCATTATTTGCATGTGGGCGACACGGTGGTTGTGGTGCTGGTGGTTGCACGTAGTTCGATGTTGATCAACCTCATCCTCCTAATCTTCCACATAATCATCCTCGTCGGTACCAAAGAGCAGCGATAGCGAGAGCCAAAGAAGCACCAACAGCGATAGCAGCGGCACGAGAATTTTGTCTGGCTCAATAGGAACACGCTGAGCTCGTCCATCTTGATTCGGAAGGGGCGTAGTTGTTGTCGTGCAGAGGTGCGATAGGTGCAGCCGGCGGTGGTTGTGGAAAAGCAGCGAGCAATTCATCAAACTTGCTATCAAGCTTTGTTTCAAACGTCTTCTCAATGCCATCTATCTTCTCCATGGCCTCGTCAAATCTGTTTACCACATCTTGCACTGTCCAATCATCATTTTTTGAAACTTATCATGTAGCTGTTTGTTTGTCGGGTTCTCCCAATCGATCTCATCGGCTGTGTTCCTGCCATGGTTAGCACAATAGAAACACACAAGAATATGATCCTCTGAGACTACTAGGAAGTGGTGGTGGTGGTGTGGTGGGCGGTCACAAATCCGTGAAGCAAATCTCAAATTCTTACAGTTCTTACCCAAGAAGCGGTGGTGATCGGCAACCGTTGTAGTCAAAACTCTCAAAGCTTGGCTATAGCGATTACGGGGAGAATCAAACGCACGCGTAGATGTATGTGGAGCTGCGAAGGCTTATAATATGGTAGCAAAAGGGTGACAATAATCAAATCGAGAGATGCAAAGTTGAATAAGCGCTCAACGTGATCTTGTCTGGTCCTAGGCTGACCGTGCTAGAGACGCGAGCCTAGAACACTAACAAAATCACGGCGCTGCACGTAAACAAAGGAAAAGCACACTCTGAATTTTTTTTTCGCTTTTTTTTTTTGCTTTTTTTTTTTGCTGCTTTTTTTTTTTTGCGAAAAATCACTATAATGGCGAGTGTCTCAAAACTCTTCCTGTGTCAAAGCCGACGGGATGGGCACGAAATTTTTCGACCAAAATTTTTTTTTTTTCGACTACCGGACCCAAAAGCTGAAGCGGGTCAAAAAACTTTCTATAACGGCGATCGGCTCAATACGCTTAGAAACACCTAAAATAGGATAGCAGAAAATTTTTTATCCCGTGCGTTTTGGAAAATTTTGGGCCTAAGCGGAGGTGGTTTCGGACTCTTTTTTTTTTGAAACCAACCTCTTCTACGGACGGACAAAGATTGCTGGAATCGAAACCTACTCGAGACAAGGAAACACGAATCGGAAATTAGATGGATCCGAAAACAAATCTAATATGCAAGGAACTCAGATTGGTGGTGGATATATGGTGGTGGTATATGGCAGCGGTGGTGGTATATGGCAGCGGTGGTGGTATATGGATACGGATTGAGCGGTGGCGGATAAGCGGTGGTGGTAGATGGCGAGGCGATGATGATGGTGCGGGCGGCGTGACAACTTATGACCGAACTCGAAACTCTAAAGACTAGACTCTAAGACCAAAGAACTCGACACGGCGATGCAACCGCAAATTCAACAACGCAAATCTGAAAAAGATTATGCAAAGGCTCGATTGGTTCGGATATGATGACCTAACCCTAATTTTTTTGGCTTTTTCGTGGACTGTAGGTATGAAGAACAGACTCGATCTAAACTACGAAAAATCGTAAAATCTCACCGAGCAACACGGAAATCTGATACCACTTGATAGAGGCAAAGGTGTCCGTCTTCGATGAGATGGTGGATTTCGCTTTGGTGGAAGTCGACTTTGATGATCCGACTACGAGCGTGCGAGGGCGTCGCGCCTTAGCAATCGCTAAACCAACTCCGAGAGGTTATTGACCACGCCGAGCACGATCAAACGACCACGAGGGTCTATTTCCTGCGAGCAAGCGAAGAACAAGCAAGAAACTGAGATTGCAATCTGGATATTGCGAATATAAGATGGAAGCTTTATTGATCAAGGTGGGGTTCGTGGCGCCTTTATGCAGTCGTTGAACACAAGCGAAATCTGCGAAGTTGCAGCTATGGCGAACTTTTGATCTAAACAAAACCCAAGTCTAAGCGGTGCCCTAAGGGCTGTATATATGGAGGAAGAGGGGTGAATTTCGTGGCCCTTGGTGGAGGGTCGAAACTAACCCTATCTCTTGTTTCCCCACACATACGGACTCTAAAATAGCCTATACTAATGTATTTCGAAATTACATGGGCTGGCCCAATAATAAGGTGACGCGAGCACCTAGAATAGCCTATGGACGAATATTATGAAGTGGCATCTTGTATATTTCGTCCAAGGCTTCATGCACTCCTTATGGTGGCTTCAAAGTCTGAAATCATCACTTGTAACTCCGTTCTTGATCTCCTTGCGCATGCCATCAACTCCATGTGTGTTCTTGCTCCAATGTTCATCCTTCTCCAAGCTAGGCCCTTCATTTGTAAGCAAAACAAATGTATCCAATTTAAGCGACATCATATTCTCATGAACATTAGAATCATTACCAAGAAACGAAAGTACACAGTAATTTAGTTGGCGTCTTGTGAGCTCTAGTAATTGGTCCAAGATATGTATAGCGGCGAGGGGCTGTGGGTGTAACAATGGTATTGATGTCCTCATCACATGGGGCACATGATAAACATGGCAATAGCAACAAGGATCTCTACCAAGCATGCAAATACACATAGAAGTAGCATAATGATGAAACATGGGTAGATGCAAGCAAGGGTCACAATTGCATGGCAAAGGCATAGGAGCAAGCATAGCATGCAAAGTGAACACGGTAAAATGAGCAGAAGGTGACAAGTGGTAAATGGCCCATAGCCGTGTGAGAGCCAAGTAGAGGAGTTATGCGTAGTCCTTGCTTTGAAGGGGCGTTAGTAAGGATAGTCCACGGGATCCCAAATCGTCATTGCTCTCAAGAGCTCGTTTTGTCAACTCGTGGGATTGCGAGCTTGACAAGTATTCATGGGTACCTACACAAAAGAGACACAAACCAAAGAAATTGTGCGCGTGGTAAATGTACACATCATCCATCATGATGTGTATGTGCACGTGTGAGTTAGCACAAGATAAGGAATGCTCAAAGAAATTTGAGGCATGGTATATGAACATGTCATCCATCATGAAAGAATAGTTGTTATGTATGACACGATGGTGACACAAATTGAGCAAATAAGTATAAGGCACATCAAAAGCATGTTTATTCATGGGGAGCATATTGTGCACACAAGTATTGGGATCATGCAATGGATGGGATGGATCAAAATCTCCTAAAATGTATGAGGAAACTATGGGGGTCTCCTCATGAGCAATATCGGAAACATCATATGGAGAAAATGGACAACATCCAAAACAATGCATATCCGAAGCTAGGTGGTCATGGCATGGCATATGAGTTAAATGATGCAAAGGGAGCATATCAATATCATCACAAGAGAAACAAATACCAATAACCATGGGCTTGTCATCGATGCCATATGTGCAAATTGGGTTTATTTTAATGGCATATGCATAGTCACTATGAAGAGATTGCAAATAAGACATATGGTTGATCTCATGCATAGCATATGACAAGTCAAGCGGATTATCAAACATGATGTGACCTAAAGAATTGTCACAAGAAATCCTATGTAACATGGCATCACAACTAATAGACTCCACAATAGAATCATCATACTCATCATAAATGGGCAAATCATCGCATGGGGAAATCATACTAGAATGAAGCATGGCAATAGGTGGATCAACATCATGCAAACAATCAATGTCACGAATGTCCACTAGTGGGACTAGAGCATCACCTTCACCTATGTTACCTTTGTCATTCCACTCAAGTGGTGTAGGTGAGGTGGGAAAGACCAAATGGTGGTCATCTTCATGTTGATGGAACCATGTGGGGGGTGCATCATAATTCACCATGGCCATCGTCTTGTCCAAAGGGAGGACGAAGTCGTCGAGGATCGGCGCGTCATCATAAATGGGACCTAGCACCAAACAATAGAGGTAGAGGTCAAGTTGTTATAAATGCAAATGGCCTCACGAGACCTATTGATGCAGAGCATCCTTCTATCATCCCCATGGACTCTACATCAACACCTACAACACCACAAGGACCGATGACTCGAGCACGTGCAAGAGCTCTTGAGACCGAGGTGACATCACCCCTCTCACGACTCTCCTTCGATTCACATGAGACATGGTTACTACCTCAAACGGAAACTCTATGCATACTCAGGCACCAAGGAGTCGACCATGAAGAAGCTGGGAAGCAAGGAGAATCGAAGCGGAAGACATGCGTGAAGGCGGAGAGAGAAAGCAACAAGTACCGGGGAGGCGGACGATCCGGACAGAGGCTGGGCGATCCGGACGAGCCCGGCTGATCCGGACCCGGTCCGGACGATCCGCTAACTCCACGAAGGCAACAGAACCTCCAGCTGAAGCCGGATCATCCGGACCAGGCCGGATCATCCGGACCCGCCGGATGTCCGGACCCCAGCCGGACATCCGGCCCATCGCCGCCACCAGCCGACCCTCCGGCTCATCCAGGGACTCCACCGGATCATCCGGACCGACCGGATCATCCGGACCCTCGTCCGGATCATCCGCCAGCCTTTGCAGCAGCGTGTTAGGCTGAGCCGTGTACCCCTCGCCCAGACTCTATATATAGGACCCCTCTCCTCACTTTGAGGCTTAGCATTGGATTAGCTCATATTTGTGTGTGAGAGCCTTTGCTCATCCACGGTACTTCTCCACGGAGATCGGGACCTCCGTCTAGGAGAAGATCCATCAGTTCAAGACCCTCAAGGGAAGATCCCTCGTGGATTCAAGACCTCCTCCGGAGAAGAACGGCTACCTTTGTATCTTTCCTTTGTTGATTTTGGACCATGTATCACTCGTGCCGATGATCTAGACCTTGTGTGATCGATCTCTTGTCGGTTGAGTGTCTCTCTTGTTCTTCCCGTGATTTCCTCTCGTTCTTCGCGCGTTCTTCGTGTTCTCCCGTAGGATCCCTCAAGCGTGAAAGATCGGCGAATTAGGGTTCCACCCTACATCATATGGTATCATGAGCCACGTTGATCACGTTTTTGGAGCCCCTACCCGTGATTTCTAGCTTGATTTTGTTGTTTTCGTCCTAAAACCGAAAATCCCACAAAAATACCCCAAATTTTTTGTGATTTGTTAGTTTTGATGATGTTTTGTTGTTTTTGATCCGTGGATTGATTGTGTAACTCGTGGATCTTGTGTTTCCCACCTTCTTCCCCTTGAAATCCACCCAAAATCCCCGAAATCGTCAAATTTCTCCCCGTTTTCGAGTTCTTCCCGAGCAGTTCCCGTGCGTGGTTGACCTGCCCGGATCATCCGGACCAAGTCCCGGATCATCCGGCTCCTGGCCCGGATCATCCGGCTTCCTCTGCCGAAACTGCAGATTCTGCAGCCCCCATCTACCACCACCACCATCCACACACATATACACCCTCCCCACCGCATCCACCACCATTTCCACTTGCCAAACCCAAAGACTCAACCTCCGTACTACCATTCGATTTTGAGTTCGAAAATTTGAGTGGGATTTCCGTGTCCTCTTGTGTTTCGGCTATTTAGGCGCGGTGTGACATCAACAACAAACGCTCATTTTGGTCGGCTACTCATCTTCGCTACGGACGGTAACATCGACGACATCTTTGTCATACCTTGCAATTGCATTGATAACCATCATATACCATCTTTTGCGTTGCTTACCCACCGAGACTAGCCATTGAGTATTGCCGGCAACGTGACTTGTGCACATTAGTTGCATACACCATATCATACATACAATCGTGGTGCATATCTCGAAATCAACTTGTGTGTCACAAAGTTGTCATCGCATACACAATTGCTATCTTAGTTCGCCAAGTTTGCATAAGAAAAGAGCTCAAAAGAGAAAGAGTCACTCAAGCTTTTAAGCAAAGAGGGAAGATAAGCAAAGAGCTTATAAGCAACAAGCATAGCATCATACAACATTAAGATTGTCACATAAGATCATCTTGGCTCATTGCACTGATACACCATACATATAGCATACGTGGGATAGAGATCGTTGCATTTTTGCCTAGTAGGTTGTGCACAAGTTCCGTATCCGCCTATTGTGCAATCGTGCTAGCGTCTCTCTAGTATTGTGTAACAAGAGCATTTTCGTGGATTCCACATTTTGGCTCACTTTTGGTTTGCACAATCCCATTTATCTATTTGCGTGTGTGTTCCCGTGTACCACTACTTGCTTGGTCTACTTGTTGCATATGCGAATTTGCGAATCTTCTTCAACATTTTTGAGTCAAGCTAACGATTGCAATCAATTTTGTGCCACCATCCTAACCAAGCTCCACCAAAAGCTTTTACTTGTGTAGGTGTGAGAATCGACAAGGATCGGTACCAATAGTGCTATTTCATTGTCCGCATTTGAGTGAACTTGATTCATCTTCAACCGGTCAAAGGTACATTGGTATTCATTCTTCTCCTTCTACCACTCACAATTTGCTTGAAATGATGGACAGGCCAAGTTCTTCTACAAATCCACTCTTCATCGAGCAAGGCGACGACATGTCATCATCGTCACCAAGAGCCACCTCTTTGGCAAGAACGAGCTCTCCATCAAGAGCAACAAGCATTGAGAGAACGATCGACAACCTCTCCACCGACTTGCGCCTCTCGAGAAACATACGAGATTACTTCGACAACAAACTCGTAGCGCAAGACAAGAAAGAGAATGATGCAAGAATGGGCGAGATCCGCGCCTTGTTGGTGAACCGCGTACTTCTACCTCTTCACACTCAAGGCGGAGCCACTCAAGTCGCCACTCAAGCGACTCCTTCTCCGACACAAGTACACCGTCATCGAACATTCTTCGACGAGCCGCGTGTCAAAATCATCATGCATCTCGCAACCCGCTACACGACAAGAATATCCAAGAGCAAGTTGATGAAGAAGTTCCTCGTCCTCAATCGAGCCAAATGGCATTTGCTCAAGCTCAAGAACGACAACGTCTTCGCCACCAACAAGAACAAGAACGAGTGCGCCTACACCAAGAGCAACAAGACGCCGAGGCTCAACGTCTTCAACAACAACAACGAGAAGCACAAGCTCTTGAGGCGGAACGCGCACTTCAAGCATCAAGTCGAGCTCTCGCCAACCGCAATCGTGAAAGGTGCAATCAAGAGGAAGCCCTTCGAGAAGAAATACAAGAGAGGAACTACCATCCACGTGCGCAACGAAAAGCTCCTCCACAAGCTCCTCAAGCTCAACCTCAACCTCAAGGTCAACAAGAACAAGTTGATCATGGACTTCCTCCTCGCCAAGAGCAACATGAGGATGATCACCCTCCACGTCAAGAACGTCATCATCAACATCGACCTCAAAACAATGAAGAACACCGCTATGGCAAGCTCAAGTTCACAATGCCCAAGTTCAATGGAACCAATGATCCCGAAGAGTACCTCTCATGGGCATTGAAGGTCGACAAAATCTTTCGTTTGCACAACTATGAGGAAGAGAAGAAGATCGCTATGGCATCACTTGAGTTCCAAGACTATGTGCTCATATGGTGGGAACAAGTCCTTGAGCGCCGACAAGCAAGAGGTGAACCTCCAATCACCACTTGGGCTCAAATGAAGGATGTCATGAGAGCACGCTTTGTGCCCACCTACTACAACCGTGATCTCTTCAAGAAGCTCCAACTCCTCAAGCAAGGAACAAAGAGTGTTGAACAATACTACAAGGAAATGGAGATTGCCATGATTCGAGCCAATGTCACGGAGGATGATGAGCAAACAATGGCACGATTCTTGAACGGACTCAACCATCCCATCAAGAAGATTGCCGACTTCCAACCCTACTCCAACCTCATTGAGCTCATGCACCAAGCTACAAAGACGGAACGACAAGTGCAAGATGACTTCAAGTACGCCAAGTACTCATCCAAGACATACGGCCTCTCCAACAACCAAGCTTCAACAACTACTCCAACTTCGACATCAACCAAGCCTTTTCCAAGCAACGACGACAAGTCAAGTTACAAGAAAACTTCTACAAGTTCAAGTCGTCCTCCTCCTACTACAAGAAACTCCAAGCCGCGTGCTTCATCATCTACTCCAACCGATGAGACCGTCAAGACAAGCTCCTTCAAGTGTTTTACTTGCGGCGGCCGAGGCCACAAGTCATATGAATGCACCAACAAGCGTACCATGATACTCAACGACGATGGCACTTACGACTCAATGAGTGAAGATGAAATGGACGCTATTGAGCAAGTGGCCATGCACCGGCGCATCAACGAGGATGAAGATGATCAAATCTTTTGTGATGAAGATACAAGCCCCGCTCTTGTTGTATCCAAAGTCTTGACACTTCAACATCACAAAGAAGAAGACCAACGATGCCACATCTTCCACACAAAGGCCGGCATCAATGGGAGATCCGTCAAGGTCATCATCGATGGAGGTAGTTGCCACAACTTGGCAAGCGAAGAACTATGCTCGAAGCTCCAATTGGTCAAGAAGAAGCATCCGCAACCATACAAGGTTCAATGGCTAAGTTACTCCGGCACTATACGAGTTGAGCATACGGTCCAAGTATCATTCAAAATAGGTGCATATGAAGACACTTTGGAGTGTGATGTGGTCCCAATGACCGTTTGCCGCCTCCTCCTTGGTCGGCCATGGCAATTCGACCGTGATGTCTACCACAATGGGCGTACAAACCACTATAGCTTCAAGATGAAAGGCAAAGAATATGTCCTACGACCCATGTCTCCTAGTCAAGTGATTGCCGACAAACAAGCCACCAACCAAAGAGAGAAGAGTGAGAAAATGAGCCACCAAAAAGTGAGTGAGAGCCACAAGCCAAATTTGGCGCCTCTTAGCCTAGAGAAAAACCTCATACTATTAGCCACCAAACATGAGATGAGAGAAGTGTGTGAGAACCCATCGAGTGTGATGCACTTTGTCCTTGTATGCAAGGATGGAGAACCAAAACTAACACCACTCATGAGCTACCTTTGGTGTTTCAATCTCTTTGCAGGAATTTCAAGATGTTTTCCCGATGAGCTACCTCGGGTCTACCTCCTCTTGAGGCATTGAGCATCGAATCGACCTCATCCCGGGCGCCACTTCCAAACAAAGCTCCCTACCGTGTCAATCCCGAAGAAACCAAGGAGATTCAACGGCAAGTACAACAACTAATCGACAACGGTCATGTACGTGAAAGCTTAAGCCCTTGTGCCGTACCCGTTATTCTTGTGCCTAAGCCCGATGGAACTTTCCGCTTGTGCTCCGATTGTAGACCCATAAATGCTATCACCGTGCGCTATAGATGATATGCTTGATGAACTTAGTGGAGCCAACTTTTTCTCAAAAATTGATCTTAAAAGTGGCTATTACCAAATCCGCATTAATGAGGGTGATGAATGGAAAACTGCTTTCAAAACAAAATTTGGCTTATATGAATGGTTGGTTATGCCTATGGGTTTATCGGAAGCTCCCGGAACTTTTGTGCGTCTTATGCATCATGTACTTCGCCCATACATTGGAATCTTTGTTGTGGTTTACTTCGATGATATTCTTGTGTTTAGCAAAACCATGAAAGAGCATCTTGATCATGTTAAGCTTGTTTTGCAAACACTTCGAAAAGAAAGCCTTTATGCCAACTTGAAGAAATGCACTTTTGGAGTTGACAAAGTGGTTTTCTTGGGTTTCGTTGTCTCCTCCAAGGGTGTCCATGTTGATGAAACAAAGATCAAAGCAATTAAAACTTGGCCCCAACCCACCAATTTGCAACAAGTGCGAAGTTTCCTTGGTCTTGCGAGTTTTTATCGCGCTTTGTGAAAAACTTTAGCACTATTGCAGCTCCTTTGCATGCTTTGAGTAAGAAGAATACTCCTTTTGTTTGGGGACCTTTGCAATCAAACGCTTTTGATGAGCTCAAGTCTTTGCTTACTCATGCTCCAATTCTTGCTTTACCCAATTTTGACAAAACTTTTGAGGTCCATTGTGATGCAAGTGGTACCGGAATTGGCGGAGTTTTAACGCAAGAAAAACGAGTCATTGCTTATTTTAGTGAAAAACTCTCCGGTGCTCAACTTAACTATCCCGTGTATGACAAAGAATTGTATGCTTTAGTGCATGTGCTCCATGTTTGGGAACATTATCTTAGACCTCATGAGTTTGTCATCCATACTGATCATGAAACGCTTAAGTACTTAAAAGGTCAAACTAAATTGAACAAGCGTCATGCCAAATGGAGTGAATTTATTGAATCTTTTCCATATGTGATCAAGTACATTAAGGGCAAGGAAAATGTACTTGCCGATGCACTTTCACGCATATGCACGCTTGTCACCCAACTTGAGTTGAAAGTTATTGGCTTTGAGCACATAAAAGAGTTGTATGCTAGTGATCCATCTTTTGCACCTCATTATGCTAAATGTTTGACGCCTACATCTTGGGAACAATATTACCTCAAGGATGGTTATCTTATGAGAGCTAACAAACTTTGCATACCCGAGTCTTCTCTTCGCTTGTTACTTTTGCAAGAGGCTCATGGAGGTGGACTCATGGGACACTTTGGACGCGACAAGACTTTCGCCACGCTCTCCAAGAACTACTTTTGGCCAAAGATGTTTGAGGCGTTTCACGCTTCACCACCGATGCTCTACATGCCATAAAGCTAAGTCAAAAGCTCAATCTCATGGTCTTTACATGCCTCTTCCAATTCCATATCAACCTTGGGAAGACATTAGCATGGACTTTGTACTTGGTTTGCCTAGAACTCAAAATGGAAAGGATTCCGTGTTTGTGGTTGTAGATGGATTTTCTAAGATGGCACACTTTATTCCTTGCAACAAGGTGAGCGATGCTTCACATATTGCAAATCTCTTTTGTAGGAAATCTTGCGCCTTCATGGAGTACCAAAGTCAATTGTCTCCGACCATGACGTCAAGTTCTTGAGTTACTTTTGGAAGACTCTTTGCGCCAAGCTCGGCATCAAGCTCATGTTCTCATCCGCATACCATCCTCAAACCGGCGGCCAAACGGAGGTAACGAACCAGACGCTCTCCACTCTACTTGGCGTGTTGATCAAGAAGAACATCAAGGAGTGGGAGACATGTTTACCCATCGCCGAGCACGCCTACAACGCGCAAGACATTCAACGACCGGCAAGTCCCCTTGAGGTCGTCTCGGCTTCAACCCATTGTCCCCATTGGACATCCTACCTCTACCTCTACAAGAGCGCACCAACCTCGGCGCAAGTGCCGTGCAAGCTACATCAAGAAGATGCATGAAGATACAAGAAACACCATCGGCGCCAAGTACAGCGACTAGCGACCAAGCTCAACATAAACAAGCAACCCATGATCTTCAACATAGGCGATCTAGTGTGGCTACACCTTCGCAAGGAATGCTTCCCCAGCGAGCATAAGTCCAAACTTCGCCTCGAGCGATGGACCCTTCAAGGTGTTAGCGCTACAACAACAACGCCTACAAGCTCGACCTACCAGCGACAAGTACAACATGGCGACACCTTCAACGTCAAAGACCTCTCGCCTTTCCATGGTGATGAAGAACTAGATCCGAGGTCGGATCCTTTGAAGGAGGGATATGATGCGGAGCATCCTTCCATCATCCCCATGGACTCTACATCAACACCTACAACACCACAAGGACCGATGACTCGAGCACGTGCAAGAGCTCTTGAGACCGAGGTGACATCACTCCTCTCACAACTCTCCTTGATTCACATGAGACATGGTTACTACCTCAAGCGGAAACTCTATGCATACTCGGGCACCAAGGAGTCGACCATGAAGAAGCTGGGAAGCAAGGAGAATCGAAGCGGAAGACATGCGTGAAGGCGGAGAAGAGAAAGCAACAAGTACCGGGGAGGCGGACGATCCGGACAGAGGCCAGACGATCCGGACGAGCCGGATGATCCGGACCCGGTCCGGACGATCCGGCTAACTCCCGAAAGCAGCAGAACCTCCGCGCTGAAGCGGATCATCGGACCAGGCCGGATCGTCCGGACCCGCCGGACGTCCGGACCCCAGCCGGACATCCGGCCCGTCGCCGCCACCAGCCGACCCTCCGGCTCATCCGGGACTCCACCGGATCATCCGGACCGACCGGATCATCCGGACCCTCGTCCGGATCATCCGGCCGATGCTGCTGCAGCAGCGTGTTGGGCTGAGCCCGTGTACCCCTTCGCCCGGACTCTATATAGGACCCCTCTCCTCACTTTGAGGCTTAGCATTGGATTAGCTCATATTTGTGTGTGAGAGCCTTTGCTCATCCACCGGTACTTCTCCACGGAGATCAGGACCTCCGTCTAGGAGAAGATTCATCGGATTCAAGACCCCTCCAAGGGAAGATCCCCTCGTGGATTCAAGACCTCCTCCGAGAGAAGAACGGCTACCTTTGTATCTTTCCTTTGTTGATTTTGGACCATGTATCACTCGTGCTTCGATGATCTAGACCTTGTGTGATCGATCTCTTGTCGGTTGAGTGTCTCTCTCGTTCTTCCCCGTGATTTCCTCTCGTTCTTCCGCGCGTTCTTCGTGTTCTCCCCGTAGGATCCCCTCCAAACGTGAAAGATCGACGAATTAAGGTTCCACCCTACATCACCTATCAACTCTCTCACTCCCTTTATGTGGTGGTTCACTCACTCCCTCAAAATAGGTGCACTCAAACTCACGTATGGTGGAGTCACTCATCTCACTCAAGTGGTGGGGGTTGTGGCTCTCCTCACATGGGAACTGTGGTAACTCATCATATATGGGGCTAGTGGTGAAGTCACTCTCACTCTCAATATGGTGGCACAAGTCACTCAAGTCATCGTACGTCGTCGTGGTCGAAGGGAAAGTCCCATGCTCAACCATCTCGTCGTGGTCTCCATGGATGAAGGCCGAAGATGGAACATCATCACTCTCATCGTGGATGAAGGCCGAAGATGGCACATCATCACTCTCGTCGTGGATGAAGGCCGAAGATGGCTCAACATCACTCTCGTCGTGGATGAAGGCCGAAGATGGCTCAACATCACTCTCGTCGTGGATGAAGGCCGAAAATGGCACATCATCACTCTTGCCTCCTAAGATGGAAGCATCATCCTTGCTCGCCACCTTGTCACTCGCCTCCAAAGCTTGGTCCTTGAAGGTCTCCATAGTCGAACTCGTCGCCTTACCGTCTTGAAAAAGAGTCAAAGTAGACTCAGCATCATCAATGCCACAAAGAGGGATGGCGATGAAGTCGCACTTGGGAGCATCGTCTTGGAGCTCGTCGGGCTTGGACATCTTGGTGGTACTAGCCTCATGCTTGTCGTAGAGCTTGGTCGCCGTGAAGTTTGCTTGGGGTGGAGAAGCCTTGGCCTTCATGAGTTCTTGTTCCGCCTTGAGAGCACCAATGTAGTAGTCGTCGATGGACTTGTAGTTCTCGAGGACGATGGTCTTGGCGATGTCGTTGTGCAATCCCATCATGAAGTGGAACTTCATCGAAATGGGGTCGTCCATGCCGGCTCGTCGCAAGGCAATCATCATCTCCTTGAAGTACTTGTCGATGGACTTGGATCCTTGGGTGGTGTTCTCTAATTGGCGTCGAAGTTGTTCCGAGTAGGTTGGAGGCACAAACTCTCGCCGCAAAGCTTTCTTCGTCTTGGGCCAACTCATGTCGTAGTACTCCGAAGGTGTGTGAAGCCACCATGTCGAGGCGTAGTCGTGGAAGTTTCTTGTGGCGCACTTCACTTGATCTTTGGGACGAACTTAATGTAGCTTGAGGTAGTCGTCCATCAAACGCTCCCACTCGAGGTACTCCTCGGGTTCTTGAGTGCCATAGAAAGGAATCTTGTGGTCGGTGTCGAGGTCGTAGTAGCTCGTGGAAGTCGCGGACTTGAGCTTGTGTAGCTTCTCTTGAGTGTAGTCTTGAGGTTCTTGTTGGCGAAGATGCCATATGTTCGTAGGCGAAGATGCCTTGAAGTCGCTTGGCGAAGATGCCAAGGGAGATGGTGAAGTCGTTGAGCGGTTGTTGGTGTTGAGATCTTGACCTTCACGTTCTTGTTGGTAATGGTGTCGATGCCGATGTGATCTTGCCGGAGGTGGTAGCTCGGAAGGATGTGCTCTTGAGCGTCTTCTCGAAGATGAGGAAGATCGCTTGTAGGACTTGATGAGGGCCTTGATCTCCTCCATGCGCTTGTCCATCTTTGCGTCGTAGTTGTTGTTCATGGCATCGAACTCGTCGTTGTTGTTGTAGACCGAAAGTGAAATGCCTTGCCTATCCATCATAAGACTCGAGTAGAGGTGAGTAGGAAATGAGATAAACAATACCAAGTTACCTTTTCCCAAAGTTGAGGATGTATCCCGTTTCACTCAATGTGAGATGAAAGAATAGTGGAATTCGTACCGGACTTGTTCACTCACACCTACAAGTAAAGGCTTATGGTAGAGCTCGGTGAGGATAGTGGCACAAAAATTTGATGCAAAATGTTAGCAAGAGTCAATAATGTTGAAAGAGATTCACAAATTCGCAAGTGAAACCAATGGACCAATGACAATGAAAGGCACACGGAAACACACACGGATAGATTAAATGGGGTCGGGCAACAAGGAATGAGCTCAAAATGTGGAATCCACCAAAAGCGCTCGTGTTGCACAACTCAAGAGAGCGCTAGCATGATTGCTCAATAGGCGGATCGACACTTGTGCACAACCTATAAGATGCAAAATGGATATTCTTTCTATCCCAAGTATGCTATGTATGTATGGTTCCCGGTGTTTCTCTCAAGCATGATATCATATGATGTAGATTTGACAATCTTATGTGCAATGGGTATGATGCTATGGCACTTGCTCATGAGCTCTTTGCTCTCTTTTTGCTTAAAAGCTTTTTTTTTCTCTTTTTTTTTCAATGGCCACTTATGCACAATGCACAAACCAAGATAGCTATTGTGTATATGCGGGAACGATATTGTGACACAATGTATGATATGATACCAATATGATATGGTATTTATGCAATGGAATGGTGGATCACTAATGTGCACAAGTAACGTTGCCGGCAATACTCAAATGGCTAGTCTCGATAGGTAAGTGACACAAAATGGGCTGGGGGTTAACAATGCAATTGCAAGGGAATATACAATGGTGTCGTCGAGGTTACCGTCCTTTGGCGATGATGAGTGGCGGTGTTCTTGGTGTAGATACCAAGATGATGGAGACTCATCCCTAAGTAGCCGAAACACCTTAGGAAATGGAAAAACCGCAAACTCAAAATCTCAAATGACAAATGTCAAATGGTGGTAGCGGAAAGTGGTGGTGGTGTTGCACTAGGCAATGCGGAAGTGGAATGATGGGCTATACACGAGTCGGAGTTGAAGTTGCCGTCCCTAAGTAGCCGAAACACCTTAGGAGACACAAGCCACAACTCAAACAAAATGTGGTTAAGTTGGGGTGGAAATGTATGGTGGGCACGTCTATGCGGAAATGGAGGTGGTGGTGGATGAAGAAGTAATTGTCCCTAAGTAGCCGAAACACCCTAGGAGACTCTAATCACAACTCAAACAACCACATATGCAATGGGGAACAAAATGGGTTAGGTTGCGGAAGTCGGCGGTGGTAATGCGGATGATATGGTGGCGGGCCTAGGCAAACTTGCCAAATTTCAGAAAATATGATGGAGTCAAATGATGTTGGTGGTATTTTTGTGGGATGGGGGATGTCAAGAGCTTCAAAACGAGCTAAAGAACGTCAAAAACGGAGTTCGGATTAGTTATGGCCGAAACAAAAATCTGTCCGTGTCAGTTTCAGGGTTAACCGGACATCCGGGAGGAGGTCCAGCTCATCCGGGCTTTGTCCGGATGATCCGGGAGGACATCCAGATGATCCGGGTTCGTTAGCTCCGGTTCGGTAAATCGGGCGCGTGGGTTATCCGGACGTCCGGGGCGTCCAGTTGATCCGGGGAATGTCCGGATGATCCGGGGGAAGGTCCGGATGATCCGGGCAAGTCAATCCGCTCGGGATTTGCTCGTGGAGTCCGTTTTTGGGGAGGAAATGGAGGATTTTCGGGGCAAATTTGAGGAGATTTCGTGGGTGGAAGGTGGGGAAACTTGGGGAGATGCTAGATCCACTTGAAACCAAGCAAATCCATGGATCAAAATCAACAAAACATCATCAAAACCAACAAATCACAAAAAAATTTGGGGCTATTTTTGGTGGGGATTTTCGGATTTAGGATGAAATCAACAAAATCAAGCTAGAAAAAGAGGGGTAGGGGCTCCAAAAACGTGATCAACGTGGCTCATGATACCATATGATGTAGGGTGGAACCCTAATTCGTCGATCTTTCACATTTGGAGCGGGATCCCTCGAAGAACACGATGAACACGGGGAAGAACGGGGAGAAATCACAAGGGGAAACACTCAAGAACAAGTCCAATCACACATCCACTAGACAATCAAACACACAAGATCACAAGGTACATGGACAACAAAGGGAAAGATACAAGGTAAGGTTCATCTCCAAGAGGAGGTCTTGATGATATACTAGATGGATCTTCCCTAAAGAGGGGTCTTGCATCCGCAGGGGGATCTTCTCCTAGATGGAGGTCTTGGCCTCCAATGGAGTAGTGGTCTCTCTTTCTCAAGAGTAGAGATAGGTAGGAGCAAAGCTCACTTAAGAATGAGCTATCACTTTGCTAACCCTAGAAAGGAGGTGGAGGAGGTCTATTTATAGCCCAAAGGCGAAGGGGTAAGTGAGGCGAAGGGTACACGGCTTGGCCCAAGTCACGCCTGTGAGTGGGTCCGGATGATCCGGATGGTGGCGGATGATCCGGGTGTCGAAGTCCGGATGATCCGGGTGACCGTCCGGATGATCCGGCTTCGTCGAGCGAGGTTCTGTTGTCTTGAGCACGGTGAGCGGATCGTCCGGGAGGTCGTCCGGATCATCCGAGGCTCTGTCCGGATCGTCCGGTGGGGTCCGGATGATCCGGCAACTCGATCCTGCTCCATTCTTCTTCTTCCTCTCTTCCGTCTTCTCTTCCACGCTTCCCTCGCGGATGGTGTAGTCGTTCCTTGGCGCTTGCACTCCTCCTTGACATCCGTGAAGCTCTGACAATACCTATGCATGCACACGTAAGGAGTGTCAAGTAGTATACCATCCTCGAGAGTGTCAAGTGAGCACGTGTAAAGGAGATGATTCACCTTTGTGTATGTGAAGTAGATGTCGCACGTGTCACTTGCCAAATGGGCTCTTGACGTGGTGATGTCCGTAGGATGCTCCGCATCACCGCTTGTGCCAGGAGGCTCGGAGTACCCTCAAATTCAGCCTTAAGCAGGACTTTTTGGCCCTAAAAGTCAAAGAACATCATTCGTCGCTGTTTTTCAGACAAGTTCCTGAACCCATTGGCACTTCCTTTTGAAGGAAATTCGAGAGATTATGTTGCTTATAGACATTAGCCCCCCTGGTAGGGACAAACGTACCATTCTGCAGATGCTCTATGATCCGGGCAATCTCATTTGGCCGTAAATTGAAGAAAATCCAGCGGCTATATGCCTTATTCTCCTTGTTTTCGTCGGATGGCATGTTGTAACTCATGCGCGTGAAAGCCAAGAAAAAAAGGGCATTCCTGGCATCGGTCAATATATATGTGGAAACGATATCTCCTCTATAGAGGACAACAAATTTTGGGGCAATCAAGCAAAAAGCGCACGAGAAAATGAAGTACTTTCAAGGACTACTATAGAAAGGACAGATGTTCACTAAAACGGTCATAATTTTGTCATTTGGAGGCCGTGTCGGACCCATAAGTGCTCAAACTGCTCGCGACGAGCACGCGAATCCAAAAAATACTCCCCGCTTGCACCGGGAGGCCCGGAGTACCCTCAAATTCAGACTTAAGCAGGACTTTTTGGCCCTGGAAGTCAAAGAACATCATTTGTCGCTGTTTTTCAGACAAGTTTCTGAACCCATTGGCACTTCCTTTTGAAGGAAATTTGAGAGATTATGTTGCTTATAGACATTAGCCCCCCTGGTAGGGAAAAACGTACCTTTCTGCGGATGCTCTATGATCCAAGGCAATCTCATTTGGCCATAAATTTAAGAAAATCAATGCTATATGCCTTATTCTCCTTGTTTTTGCGGATGGCATCTTTGTAACTCATGCGGCGTGAAAGCAAAGAACAAAAGGGCATTCTGGCATTGGTCGATATATATGTGGAAGCGATATCTCCTCTATAGAGGACAAGAAATTTTAGGGCAATCAGTGCAACAAAATCGCATACGAGAAAATGAAGTACTTTCAAGGACGCCATAGAATGGACAGATGTTCACTAAAACGGTCATAATTTTGTCATTCGGAGTCCATGTCGGACCCATAAGTACTCAAACTTCTCACGGTGAGCGCGTGAATCCAAAAAATACTGCACGCTTTCGCCAGGAGGCCCGGGGCACCCTCAAATTCAGCCTTAAGCAGGACCATTTGGCCCAGAAAATCAAAGAACATCATTAAATCATTTGTTTTTCGAGACAAGTTTACGAACCCATTGGCACTTCCTTTTGAAGGAAATTCGAGAGATTATGTTGCTTATAGACATTAGCCCCCTGGTAGGGACAAGCGTACTGTCTACAGATGCTCCATGATCAAGGCAATCTCACTTGGCGTAAATTGAAGAAAATCCAAGCGACCATATGCCTTATTCTCCTTGTTTTCGCGGATGGCATCTTTGTAACTCATGCGGCGTGAAAGCCAAGAACAAAAGGGCATTCCTTGCATCGGTCAATATATATGTGGAAGCGATATCTCCTCTATAGAGGACAAGAAATTTTAGGGCAATCGGGCAAAAAGAGCACGAGAAAATGAAGTACTTTCAAGGACGCCATAGAATGGACGGATGTTCACTAAACCGGTCATAATTTTGTCATTGGTGTCGCGTCGGACCATAAGTACTCAAACTGCTTTCGCGATGGCCTTGAATACAAAAACTACTTCACGCTTCCTCCGGGATGCAGAGTACCCTCAAATTCAGCCTTAAGCAAGACTTTTTGTACGAAAGTCAAAGAACATCATTAAATCGCTGATTTTTGGACAAGGTTACGAACCCATTGACACTTCCTTTTGAAGGAAATTCGAGAGATTATGTTGCTTATAGACATTAGCCCCCCTGGTAGGGACAAACGTACCATTCTGCAGATGCTCTATGATCTAGGCAATCTCATTAGGCCATAAATTTAAGAAAATCCAGTGACTATATGCCTTATTCTCCTTGTTTTATTTGGATGGCATCTTTGTAACTCATGCGTCGAAAGCCAAGAACAAAAGGGCATTCGGGCATCGGTCAATATATATGTGGAAGCGATATCTCCTCTATAGAGGACAAGAAATTTTAGGGCAATCGAGCAAAAGACCACGAGAAAATGTAGTACTTTCAAGGAATCCATAGAATGGACAGATGTTCACTAAAGCGGTCATAATTTTGTCATTGAGATGTGTCGGACCCATAAGTACTCAAACTGCTTTCATGACGGCCTTGAATCAAAAATACTCCCGCTTGCGCCGGGAGGCCGGAGTACCCTCAAATTCAGCCTTAAGAAGGACTTTTTGGCCCTGAAACTCAAAGAACATCATTTGTCGCTGTTTTTCAGACAAGTTTCTGAACCCATTGGCACTTCCTTTTGAAGGAAATTCGAGAGATTTTGTTGCTTATAGACATTAGCCCCCTGGTAGGGACAAGCGTACCTTTCTACAGATGCTCTATGATCAAGGCGATCTCATTTAGCAGTAAATTGAAGAAAATCCAGCGACTATATGCCTTATTCTCCTTGTTTTCGCGAGGATGGCATCTTTGTAACTCATGCGTGAAGGCCAAGAACAAAAGGGCATTCTGGCATCGGTCAATTTATATGTGGAAGCGATATCTCCTCTATAGAGGACAAGAAATTTTAGGGCAATCGGGCAAAAAGAGCACGAGAAAATGAAGTACTTTCAAGGGCGCCATAGAATGGACATATGTTCACTAAAGCGGTCATAATTTTGTCATTGGTCCGTGTCGGACCCATAAGTACTCAAGCTGCTCGCATAGCGAGCCTTGAATCAAAAATACTCCCGCTTGCGCGGGGAGGCGGAGTACCCTCAAATTCAGCCTTAAGCAGGACTTTTTGTACGAAAGTCAAAGAACATCATTAAATCATTGTTTTTCGGACAAGTTCCTGAACCCATTGGCACTTCCTTTTGAAGGAAATTCGATAGATTATGTTGCTTATAGACATTAGCCCCCCTGGTAGTGACAAACGTACCGTTCTGCAGATGCTCTATGATCCGGGCAATCTGATAGAGGCAAAGGTGTCCCGTCTTTCGATGAGATGGTGGATTTCGCTTTGGTGGAAGTCGACTTTGACGATCCGACTACGAGCGTGCGAGGACGTCGCGCCTTAGCAATCGCTAAACCAACTCCGAGAGGTTATTGACCACGCGAACACGATCAACGACCACGAGGTGCATTTCACTGCTAGCAAGCGAAGAACAAGCAAGAAAGCTGAGATTGCAATCTGGATATTGCGAATATAAGATCAAAGCTTTATTGATCAAGGTGGAGTTACTGTGATGCCTTTATGCAGTCGTTGAACACAAGCGAAATGCAGCGAAGTTGCAGCTATGGCGAACTTTTAATCTAAACAAAACCCCAAAGTCTAAGCAGCGCCTAAGGGATGTATATATGGGGAAAAGGAAGGAATTTCGTGGCCCTTGAGGATGTGGTCGAAACCAACCCTAACTCTTGTTTCCCCCACATACGGACTCTAAAAATAGCCTATACTTAAGTATTACAAAATTACATGGGCCTGGCCCAATAATAAGGTGTGACACCTAGAATAGCCTATGGACGAATATTATGAAGTGACATCTTGTATATTTCGTCCAAGGCTTCACGCCTCCTTATGGTGGCTTCAAAGTCTGAAATCATCACTTGTAACTCCGTTCTTGATCCCCTTAGCATGCCATCAACTCCATCGTGTTCTTGCTCCAATGCTCATCCTTCTCCAAGCTAGGCCCTTCATTTGTAAGCAAAACAAATGTATCCAATTTAAGCGACATCATATTCTCATGAACATTAGAATCATTACCAAGAAGCGAAAGTACAGTAATTTAATTGGCGTCTTGTGAGCTCTAGTAATTGGTCCGTATATGTACTTGATGAGGGGCTGCGGGTGTAACAATGGTATTGATGTCCTCATCACAATCTCATTTGCCCATAAATTTAAGAAAATCCAGTGACTATATGCCTTATTCTCCTTGTTTTATTTGGATGGCATCTTTGTAACTCATGGCGTGAAAGCCAAGAACAAAAGGGCATTCTGGCATCGGTCGATATATATGTGGAAGCGATATCTCCTCTATAGAGGACAAGAAATTTTAGGGCAATCGGGCAAAAAGAGCACGAGAAAATGAAGTACTTTCAAGGGCGCCATAGAATGGACAGATGTTCACTAAAGCGGTCATAATTTTGTCATTGGTCCGTGTCGGACCCATAAGTACTTAAACTGCTCACGGCGAGCACGCGAATCCAAAAAAATACTCCCCGCTTGCATCAGGAGGCTCGGAGTACCCTCAAATTCATCCTTAAGCAGGACTTTTTGGCCCTGAAAGTCAAAGAACATCATTTGTAGCTGTTTTTCAGATAAGTTCCTAAACCCATTGGCACTTCCTTTTGAAGGAAATTCGAGAGATTATGTTGCTTATAGACATTAGTCCCCCTGGTAGGGACAAGCGTACCTTTCTCTGAGATGCTCTATGATCCGGCGATCTCATTTGGCCGTAAATTGAAGAAAATCCAGTGACTATATGCCTTGTTCTCCTTGTTTTAAATCGGATGGCATGTTGTAACTCCTGCGGCGTGAAAGCCAAGAACAAAAGGGCATTCTGGCATCGGTCGATATATATGTGGAAGCGATATCTCCTCTATAGAGGACAAGAAATTTTAGGGCAATCAAGCAAAAAGCGCGAGAAAATGAAGTACTTTCAAGGGCGCCATAGAAAGACGGATGTTCACTAAAGCGGTCATAATTTTGTCATTTGGAGGCCGTGTCGGACCCATAAGTACTCAAACTGCTCTCTCTGGCCTTGTGAATCAAAAATACTCCCGCTTGCGCGGGAGGCCGGAGTACCCTCAAATTCAGCCTTAAGCAGGACTTTTAGGCCATGAAAGTTAAAGAACATCATTTGTCATTTGTTTTTGAGACAAGTTTACGAACCCATTGGCACTTCCTTTTGAAGGAAATTCGAGAGATTATGTTGCTTATAGACATTAGCCCTTGGTAGGGAAAAACGTACCTTCTGAAGATGCTCCATGATCAAGGCAATCTCATTTGGCCATAAATTTAAGAAAATCCATGACTATATGCCTTATTCTCCTTGTTTTTGCGGATGGCATCTTTGTAACTCATGCGGCGTGAAAGCCAAGAACAAAAGGGCATTCTGGCATTGGTCAATATATATGTGGAAGCGATATCTCCTCTATAGAGGACAAGAAATTTTAGGGCAATCGGGCAAAAAATCATACGAGAAAATGAAGTACTTTCAAGGCGCCATAGAATGGACAGATGTTCACTAGAGCGGTCATAATTTTGTCATTCCGTGTCCGTGTCGGACCCATAAGTACTCAAACTGCTCATGACAAGCCGCGAATCAAAAACTACTTCACGCTTACATCAGAGGCACAGGTACCCTCAAATTCAGCCTTAAGCGGGACTTTTGGTACGAAAGTAAAGAACACCGTTAAATCGCTTTTTTCGAGACAAGTTTGAACCTTGACACTTCCTTTTAAAGGAAATTCGAGAGATTATGTTGCTTATAGACATTAGCCCCTGGTAGGGACAAGCGTACCTTCTGCGGATGCTCTATGATCAAGGCGATCTCATTTGGCCATAAATTTAAGAAAATCCAGCGACTATATGCCTTAATCTCCTTGTTTTTAGCGGATGGCATCTTTGTAACTCATCTTGTGAAAGCCAAGAACAAAAGGGCATTCTGGCATCGGTCGATATATATGTGGAAGCGATATCTCCTCTATAGAGGATAAGAAATTTTAGGGCAATCGGGCAAAAGACCACGAGAAAATGCAGTACTTTCAAGGAATGCCATAGAATGGACGGATGTTCACTAAAGCGGTCATAATTTTGTCATTGAGATCATGTCGGACCCATAAGTACTCAAACTGCTTTCATGACGGCCTTGAATCAAAAATACTCCCGCTTTGCGGGAGGCCGGAGTACCCTCAAATTCAGCCTTAAGGACTTTTGGCCTGAAACTCAAAGAACATCATTTGTCATTGTTTTTTGGACAAGTTTACGAACCCATTGGCACTTCCTTTTGAAGGAAATTTGAGAGATTTTGTTGCTTATAGACATTAGCCCCTGGTAGGGACAAGCGTACCTTTCTCTGGATGCTCTATGATCCGGGCAATCTCATTTGGCCGTAAATTGAAGAAAATCCAGCGACTATATGCCTTATTCTCCTTGTTTTCGCGAGGATGGCATCTTTGTAACTCATGCGGCGTGAAGGCCAAGAACAAAAGGGCATTCTGGCATCGGTCGATATATATGTGAAGCGATATCTCCTCTATAGAGGACAAGAAATTTTAGAGGCAATCGGGCAAAAAGAGCACGAGAAAATGAAGTACTTTCAAGGGGCGCCATAGAATGGACATATGTTCACTAAAATGGTCATAATTTTGTCATTGGTCCGTGTCGGACCCATAAGTACTCAAGCTGCTCATAGCGGCGCGAATCAAAAATACTCCCGCTTGCGCCGGAGGCGGAGTACCCTCAAATTCAGCCGTAAGCAGGACTTTTGGTACGAAAGTCAAAGAACATCATTCATCGCTGTTTTTCGGACAAGTTCACGAACCCATTGGCACTTCCTTTTGAAGGAAATTCGATACATTATGTTGCTTATAGACATTAGCCCCCCTGGTAGTGACAAGCGTACCATTCTCTGAGATGCTCTATGATCCGGCGATCGATAGAGGCAAAGGTGTCCGTCTTTCGATGAGATGGTGGATTTCGCTTTGGTGGAAGTCGACTTTGGCGATCCGACAACGAGCGTCTGCGAGGGCGTCGCGCCTTAGCAATCGCTAAACCAACTCCGAGAGGTTATTGACCACGCGAACACGATCAACGACCACGAGGGCTGTTTCTGCGAGCAAGCGAAGAACAAGCAAAGCGAGATTGCAATCTGGATATTGCGAATATAAGATGAAAGCTTTATTGATCAAGGTGGAGTTACGTGGCGCCTTTGTGCAGTCGTTGAACACAAAGCGAAATGCGCGAAGTTGCAGCTATAGCAAACTTTTAATCTAAACAAAACCCCCAAAGTCTAAATGGCGCCCTAAGGGCTGTATATATGGGGAAAAGGAGGAATTTCGTGGCCCTTGAGGATGTGGTCGAAACCAACCCTAACTCTTGTTTCCCCACACATACGGACTCTAAAATAGCCTATACTTAAGTATTTCGAAATAGCATGGGCTGGCCCAATAATAAGGTGACGATGACACCTAGAATAGCCTATGGACGAATATTATGAAGTGGCATCTTGTATATTTCGTCCAAGGCTTCATGCACTCCTTATGGTGGCTTCAAAGTCCAGAAATCATCACTTGTAACTCCGTTCTTGATCCCCTTAGCATGCCATCAACTCCATCGTGTTCTTGCTCCAATGCTCATCCTTCACCAAGCTAGGCCCTTCATTTGTAAGCAAAACAAATGTATCCAATTTAAGCGACATCATATTCTCATGAACATTAGAATCATTACCAAGAAGCGAAAGTACAGTAATTTAATTGGCGTCTTGTGAGCTCTAGTAATTGGTCCGTATCGTATGATGAGGGGCTGCTTGGTGTAACAATGGTATTGATGTCCTCATGACAATCTCATTTGCCCATAAATTTAAGAAAATCCAGTGACTATATGCCTTATTCTCCTTGTTTTGGCGGATGGCATCTTTGTAACTCATGCGGCGTGAAAGCCAAGAACAAAAGGGCATTCTGGCATCGGTCGATATATATGTGGAAGCGATATCTCCTCTATAGAGGACAAGAAATTTTAGGGCAATCGGGCAAAAGAGCACGAGAAAATGAAGTACTTTCAAGGGCGCCATAGAATGAACAGATGTTCACTAAAGCGGTCATAATTTTGCCATTGGTCCGTGTCGGACCCATAAGTATAAACTGCTCACGGCGAGCACGCGAATCAAAAATACTCCCGCTTGCATCGGGGAGGCTCGGAGTACCCTCAAATTCATCCTTAAGCAGGACTTTTTATTACGAAAGTCAAAGAACATCATTCGTAGCTGTTTTTGGATAAGTTCTGAACCCATTGGCACTTCCTTTTGAAGGAAATTCGAGAGATTATGTTGCTTATAGACATTAGTCCCCTGGTAGGGACAAAGCGTACCTTTCTCTGGATGCTCTATGATCAAGGCGATCTCATTTGGCGTAAATTGAAGAAAATCCAGTGACTATATGCCTTGTTCTCCTTGTTTTCGTCGGATGGCATGTGGTAACTCCTGGCGTGAAAGCCAAGAACAAAAGGGCATTCTGGCATCGGTCGATATATATGTGGAAGCGATATCTCCTCTATAGAGGACAAGAAATTTTAGGGCAATCAAGCAAAAGCGCGCGAGAAAATGAAGTACTTTCAAGGGCGCCATAGAAAGGACAGATGTTCACTAAAACGGTCATAATTTTGTCATTTGGAGGCCGTGTCGGACCCATAACTACTCAAACTGCTCGCGACAAGCGCGCGAATCCAAAAAATGCTCCCGCTTGTGCGGGAGGCGGAGTACCCTCAAATTCAGCCTTAAGCGGGACTTTTAGGCCACGAAAGTCAAAGAACATCATTTGTCATTTTTTTTGAGACAAGTTTACGAACCCATTGGCACTTCCTTTTGAAGGAAATTCGAGAGATTATGTTGATTATAGACATTAGCCCTTGGTAGGGAAAAGCGTACCTTTCTGAAGATGCTCCATGATCAAGGCAATCTCATTTGGCCATAAATTTAAGAAAATCCAGTGACTATATGCCTTATTCTCCTTGTTTTGCGGATGGCATCTTTGTAACTCATGCGGCGTGAAAGCCAAGAACAAAAGGGCATTCTGGCATTGGTCGATATATATGTGGAAGCGATATCTCCTCTATAGAGGACAAGAAATTTTAGGGCAATCGAGGCAAAAAAATCATGCGAGAAAATGAAGTACTTTCAAGGGCGCCATAGAATGGACAGATGTTCACTAGAAGCGGTCATAATTTTGTCATTGGTGTCGTGTCGGACCCATAAGTACTCAAACTGCTTTCATGACAAGCGTAGCGAATCAAAAACTACTTCACGCTCTGCCGGGAGGCCAGAGTACCCTCAAATTCAGCCTCAAGCGGGACTTTTGGTACTGAAAGTAAAGAACATCGTTAAATCGCTGTTTTCGAGACAAGTTTACGAACCCATTGACACTTCCTTTTAAGGAAATTCGAGAGATTATGTTGCTTATAGACATTAGTCCCTTGGTAGGGACAAGCGTACCTTTCTCACGGATGCTCTATGATCAAGGCGATCTCATTTGGCCGTAAATTGAAGAAAATCCAATGACTATATGCCTTATTCTCCTTGTTTTCGTTGGATGGCATGTTGTAACTCATGCGGCGTGAAAGCCAAGAACAAAAGGGCATTCCTGCCATCGGTCGATATATATGTGGAAGCGATATCTCCTCTATAGAGGACAAGAAATTTTAGGGCAATCAAGCAAAAAGCATGCGAGAAAATGAAGTACTTTCAAGGGCGCCATTGAAAGGACGGATGTTCACTAAAAGCGGTCATAATTTTTTCATTGGTCCGTGTTGGACCCATAAGTACTCAAACTGCTTTCGCGATGGCTTGAATCAAAAAATCTCCCGCTTGCGCGAGGAGGCCGGAGTACCCTCAAATTCAGCCTTAAGCGGGACTTTTGGCCCTAAAAGTCAAAGAACATCATTTGTCATTGTTTTTGGACAAGTTTTTGAACCCATTGGCACTTCCTTTTGAAGGAAACTTCGAGATTATGTTGCTTATAGACATTAGCCCCTGGTAGGGACAAGCGTACCTGTCTCTGAGATGCTTTATGATCCGGGCAATCTCATTTGGCGTAAATTGAACAAAATCCAGTGACTATATGCCTTATTCTCCTTGTTTTCGCGGGATGGCATGTTGTAACTCATGCGGCGTGAAAGCCAAGAACAAAAGGGCATTCTGGCATCGGTCGATATATATGTGGAAGCGATATCTCCTCTATAGAGGACAAGAAATTTTAGGCAATCAGCAAAAAGAGCACGAGAAAATGAAGTACTTTCAAGGACTGCCATAGAATGGACAGATGTTCACTAAAGCGGTCATAATTTTGTCATTGGTCCGTGTCGGACCCATAGGTACTCAAGCTGCTACTTAGCGGCCTGTGAATCAAAAATACTCCCGCTTGCGCTAGGAGGCCGGAGTACCCTCAAATTCAGCCTTAAGCAGGACTTTTTGGTACGAAAGTCAAGAACATCATTCGTCATTGTTTTTGGACAAGTTCACGAACCCATTGGCACTTCCTTTTGAAGGAAATTCGAGAGATTATGTTGCTTATAGATATTAGCCCCCTGGTAGGGACAAGCGTACCTTCTGCGGATGCTCTATGATCAAGGCAATCTCATTTGGCCATAAATTTAAGAAAATCTAGCGGCTATATGCCTTATTCTCCTTGTTTTCGCGGATGGCATCTTGTAACTCATGTGCGTGAAAGCCAAGAACAAAAGGGCATTCTGGCATAGGTCAATATATATGTGGAAGCGATATCTCCTCTATAGAGGACAAGAAATTTTGAGGCAATCGGGCAAAAGAGCGCGAAAAAATGAAGTACTTTCAAGAATTTGCAATAGAATGGACAGATGTTCACTAAAACGGTCATAATTTTGTCATTCGGAGTCCGTGTCGGACCCATAAGTACTCAAACTGCTCGCGGCGAGCACGCGAATCCAAAAAAATACTCCCCGCTTGCATCAGGAGGCTCGGAGTACCATCAAATTCATCCTTAAGAAGGACTTTTTGGCCCTGAAAGTCAAAGAACATCATTCGTAGCTGTTTTTGAGATAAGTTCCTAAACCCATTGGCACTTCCTTTTGAAGGAAATTCGAGAGATTATGTTGCTTATAGACATTAGTCCCCCTGGTAGGGACAAACGTACCTTTCTCTGGATGCTCTATGATCAAGGCGATCTCATTTGGCGTAAATTGAAGAAAATCCAGTGACTATATGCCTTATTCTCCTTGTTTTAAATCGGATGGCATGTTGTAACTCATGCGGCGTGAAAGCCAAGAACAAAAGGGCATTCTGGCATCGGTCGATATATATGTGGAAGCGATATCTCCTCTATAGAGGACAAGAAATTTTAGGGCAATCAAGCAAAAGTGCACGAGAAAATGAAGTACTTTCAAGGACGACCATAGAAAACAGATGTTCACTAAAGCGGTCATAATTTTGTCATTTGGAGGCCGTGTCGGACCCATAAGTACTCAAACTGCTCATGACGGCTTGTGAATCAAAAATACTCCCGCTTGCGCGGGAGGCGGAGTACCCTCAAATTCAGCCTTAAGCAGGATTTTTGTACGAAAGTCAAAGAACATCATTTGTCGCTGTTTTTGGACAAGTTTACGAACCCATTGGCACTTCCTTTTGAAGGAAATTCGAGAGATTATGTTGCTTATAGACATTAGCCCCCTGGTAGGGAAAAGCGTACCTTTCTGTAGATGCTCTATGATCAAGGCAATCTCATTTGGCCATAAATTTAAGAAAATCCAGTGACTATATGCCTTATTCTCCTTGTTTTTGCGGATGGCATCTTTGTAACTCATGCGGCGTGAAAGCCAAGAACAAAAGGGTTATTCTGGCATTGGTCGATATATATGTGGAAGCGATATGTCCTCTATAGAGGACAAGAAATTTTAGAACAATCGGGCAAAAAAAATCATACGAGAAAATGAAGTACTTTCAAGGACTGCCATAGAATGGACAGATGTTCACTAGAGCGGTCATAATTTTGTCATTTGTAGTCCGTGTGATAGAGGCAAAGGTGTCCCGTCTTTCGATGAGATGGTGGATTTCGCTTTGGTGGAAATCGACTTTGCGATCCGACTACTGGCGTGCGAGCGTCAGCATATTAGCAATCGCTAAACCAACTCGAGAGGTTATTGACCATCGAACACGATCAACGACCACGAGTGCATTTCCTGCGAGCAAAGCGAAGAACAAGCAAGAGGCTGAGATTGCAATCTGGATATTGCGATAAGATGAAAGCTTTAATGATCAAGGTGGGGTTCTGCGATGCCTTTATGCAGTCGTTGAACACAAGCGAAATCTGTGAAGTTGCAGCTATGGCGAACTTTTAATCTAAACAAAACCCAAAGTCTAAATGGCGCCCTAAGGGCTGTATATATGGGGAAGAGGAGGAATTTCGTGGCCCTTGAGGGTGGGGTCGAAACCAACCTAACTCTTGTTTCCCCACACATCGGACTCTAAATAGCCTATACTTAAGTATTTCGAAATTACATGGGCTGGCCCAATAATAAGGTAATGTGACACCTAGAATAGCCTATGGGCGAATATTATGAAGTGGCATCTTGTATATTTCGTCCAAGGCTTCATGCACTCCTTATGGTGGCTTCAAAGTCCTGAAATCATCACTTGTAACTCCGTTCTTGATCCCCTTAGCATGCCATCAACTCCATCGTGTTCTTGCTCAATGTTCATCCTTCTCCAAGCTAAGCCCTTCATTTGTAAGCAAAACAAATGTATCCAATTTAAGCGACATCATATTCTCATGAACATTAGATTCATTACCAAGCGAAAGTACAGTAATTTAATTGGCGTCTTGTGAGCTCTAGTAATTGGCCCGTATATGTAACGATGAGGGGCTGTGGGATTCATAACAATGGTATTGATGTACCACATCACAATCAACATAATCGGCATATGTAGAGATACTAAAATGCACACGAGCGATCGTGTTACCTTAACCTTGCGCTGTTGTTGAACCATTGAATATAATAAGGATGTGGATGTGGTCTTGTGGTGAGAGATAGCTTCTCCACCATCTCCATACTAGCCAAGTTGTTGCAGCTCCCTCCATCTATGTTGGCGCTGAATAGAGCGTTCCTTCACAACTCCTTTGTATGGAACAAATTATGCCTCTGATTTTGCCCAACTTTTGTAACTGCACACTCAAAACACGTTGAGCAACTAAACATTCATACTATCGGCATCTTGACAGCCATGTATTGCGTCTCGGGATCAGAATCATCTCCACCGTGTTCTTCATGTGTAATAAGAGCCAAAGTCTCCTCATCATAGTCACTAGCGGACTCATACCCACCATCCTCATTAGCAATCATCACCGCTGAGATTTGCATTCTCTCGCAAAATGTCCTCTTCCCTTACAATGACGACAAATAATATCACTTGTGTGCCTGTTGATGCCATGGAAGAAGAAGAACTACTGTGCAGGCCAGCGGTGTGCTCTGGCGAGATAGTGGTGATTGTGCACCTTTCTTGTATCACGGTTGGAGGTGGCTTTGAAGGAGGTGATAGTGCGGTGGAAGTAGATTATGCGTGGTGTCCATGATGAAGGTCGACTGCGAGAAAAAGTTAGTCGGCGCCAATGCACATCGATTCGCACTTCACGTTCACTTTACAAGCAAGATGGAATAAGCAGTGATATTATTGTAATCCTTATAGTCTAGAATGGACTGAATCTCTCTATTTAATCCACCCGAAAGCGTGCAAGCATAGCTTCATTCTCCTCAACAATACCACATCTAATCAAGCGGTTTGTAATTCTGATAATATTCTTCTATAGAATTTTTCCTTGTCTTAAGTGCTGCAATTTTTGAAGTAATTCACGTTGATAATATGGTTGAACCTTGATGCGCATAGCAGTTTTCAAAGCAGCCCAAGTAGCTGGAATAGGATATAATCTACAATGTTAGGACCACCAAACACATGCAAAGCTAGTGAAAGCACAAGCAGCAGCGAGAACCGTCTCTCCTCGGGATATTGTAAACATGTAAATCGTTGTTCGGTTTCTAACTCCCAAGTAAGATATATATCGGGAACATATCTACCCTCAAATGGTGGAATATTCAATTTACATTTAGGGAGATGGTCATGATCTCGTACACGAGGGAGCCTAACATTGCCATTATTTGCATGTGGGCGACACGGTGGTTGTCGTGCTAGTGGTTGCGCGTAGTTACGATGTTGATCAACCTCATCCTCGTAATCTCCACATAATCATCATCCCCACATCAGCGGTAGGAGCCACGAAGTATCAGCAATGCAGCACCAGCAGCTTGGCGGTGAAGAGGGACACGAAGGTCGCTCGGCGGAGGGCTGTTTAGCGATGTGGAGGTTGTCGTTGTTGTTGTTGTAGAGGTGCATTAGGTGCAGCCGGTGGTGGTGGTGGTAGGCTTGAGCAATTCATTAAACTTGTTATCGAGCTTTGTTTGACGCCTTCTCAATGCCATCTATCTTCTCCATGGCCTCTTCAAATCTATTTAGCACATCTTCCACCTGCCCCTCATCATTTGTTGAAACTTATCATGTAACACTTTGTTTGTCATGTTCTCCCGGTCAGTCTAAATCGACTTGTGATCCTGCCATGGTTAGCGACAATAGAAACACACAGAATATGATCCTCTGGACTACTAACAAGAGGTGGTGGTGGGTGTCACAAATCTGTCAAGCAAATCTCAAATTCTTACAGTTCTTACCCGGCGGACGGTGATCGGCAACCGTTGTAATCAAAACTCTCAAAAGCTTGGATAAGCGATTGCGGGGAGAGTCAAGCATACGGCGTAGATGTATGTGGAGCTGGGAAGGCTTATAATATGGTAGCAAAAGATTGGCAATAATCAATTGAGCTGCAAAGTTGAATAAGCGCTCAGCGACAGTCTTGTCTTTGGTCCTAGGCTGAACCGTGCTAGAGGCGAGCCTAGAACACTAACAAAATCACGGCGCTGCTGCGTAAACAAGGGAGGAGCACACTCTGAATTTTTTTCACTTTTTTGCACTTTTCTTCCTCTTTTATTTTTTGCTCATGACAAATTTTTTCGAAAAAGTCTACAAATGGTCTAAAAACTGCCTAGCCAGAATTTTCCAGACTTAGTTTTTTTTGTTTTTTTTAAACTGGAACTATTTTTCTTCTGCGGATGGCTAGGATGTTGGGGAGTGCTACTCTGTCACGACTCGGAGTATTGCGTGATCTGGAAATCCAAAACAGAGTAACAAAATACTGGACTCGGAAAAGGATTGGTGGAGGAGATGAATCTGGTGGAACTCGGACTAGTGTGATGGCGGCGGATATGTGGTGGCGTATATGGCAGCGGTGATGATGATGATGCGGTGGGGATATATGGCAGCGGCGATGTGACAACCTGTGAACAGAACTCGAAACTCTAAAGGACTAGACGCTAAGAGCAGCAACTTGACACGACGATGCAACCGCCAAATTCAACAAAGCAAATCTGAGAAAAGATTATGCAAAGGCTCGAGATTGGTTGGATGGGATGAACTAACCCTAATTTTTTTGGCCTTTTCGTGGACTATAGGTATGAAGAACAGACTCGATCTAAACTACGAAAAACTGTAAAATCTCACGAGCAACACGGAAATCGATACCACTTGATGGAGGCAAAGGTGTCCCGTCTTTCGATGAGATGGTGGATTTCACTTTGGTGGAAATCGACTTTGACGATCCGACTACTGACGTCTTGAGGGCGTCGCATATATAAGCGCTAAACCAACTCCAGGAGGTTATTGACCCATGGGAGCATGATCAACGACCACGAGTGCATTTCCTGCGAGCAAATGAAGAGCAAGCAAGAAGCTGAGATTACAATCTGGATATTGCAAATATAAGATGAAAGCTTTAATGATCAAGGTGGGGTTCTGCGGCGCCTTTATGCGGCCGTTGAACACAAGCGAAATGCTGTGAAGTTGCAGCTATGGCGAACTTTTAATCTAAACAAAACCCAAAGTCTAAGCAGCGCCCTAACGGTACTGTATATATGGGGGAAGAGGAGAATTTCGTGGCCCTTGAGGTGGGGTCGAAACCAACCCTAACTCTTGTTTCCCCACACATCTGAGTCTAAAATAGCCTATACTTAAGTATTTCGAAATTACATGGGCTGGCCCAATAATAAGGTATAATGACACCTAGAATAGCCTATGGACGAATATTATGAAGTGGCATCTTGTATATTTCGTCCAAGGCTTCATGCACTCCTTATGGTGGCTTCAAAGTCACGAAATCATCACTTGTAACTCCGTTCTTGATCCCCTTAGCATGCCATCAACTCCATCGTGTTCTTGCTCCAATGTTCATCCTTCTCCAAGCTAGGCCCTTCATTTGTAAGCAAAACAAATGTATCCAATTTAAGCGACATCATATTCTCATGAACATTAGAATCATTACCAAGAAAGGAAAGTACAGTAATTTAATTGGCGTCGTGAGCTCTAGTAATTGGTCCGTATATATATGATAAAGGCTGTGGGTGTAACAATTGCATTGATGTCCTCATCACCGTGTCGGACCCATAAGTACTCAAGCTGCTTTCATGGCGAAACAGCGAATCAAAAATACTCCCATAGCGTCGGGAGGCTCGGAGTACCCTCAAATTCAGCCTTAAGAAGGACTTTTGTACTGAAAGTCAAAGAACATCATTCGTCATTGTTTTTGAGATAAGTTCTGAACCCATTGGCACTTCCTTTTGAAGGAAATTTGAGAGATTATGTTGCTTATAGACATTAGTCCCCTGGTAGGGACAAGCGTACCTTTCTCGAGATGCTTGATGATCAAGGCGATCTCATTTGGCGTAAATTGAAGAAAATCCAGTGACTATCGCCTTATTATCCTTGTTTTAGTCGGATGGCATGTTATAACTCATGCGCATGAAAGCCAAGAACAAAAGGGCATTCTGGCATCGGTCGATATATATGTGGAAGCGATATCTCCTCTATAGAGGACAAGAAATTTTAGGGCAATCAAGCAAAAAGCGCGCGAGAAAATGAAGTACTTTCAAGGGCGCCATAGAAAGGACAGATGTTCACTAGAGCGGTCATAATTTTGTCATTGGTCCGTGTCGGACCCATAAGTACTCAAACTGCTTTCATGACAATGTGAATCAAAAATACTCCCGCTTGCACGGGAGGCCGGTGCCCTCAAATTCAGCCTTAAGCGGGACTTTTTGTACGAAAGTCAAGAACATCATTTGTCATTGTTTTTTGGACAAGTTTACGAACCCATTGGCAATTCCTTTTGAAGGAAATTCGAGAGATTATGTTGCTTATAGACATTAGCCCCTGGTAGGGAAAAGCGTACCTTTATGCAGATGCTCTATGATCAAGGCAATCTCATTTGGCCATAAATTGAAAAAATCCAGTGACTATATGCCTTATTCTTCTTGTTTTAGCGGGATGGCATCTTTGTAACTCATGCGTGAAAGCCAAGAACAAAGGGCATTCTGGCATCGGTCAAATATATGAGAAGCGATATCTCCTCTATAGAGGACAAGAAATTTTAGGGCAACCGAGGCAAGCGAGCGCACGAAAATGAAGTACTTTCAAGGGCGCCATAGAATGGACACATGTTCACTAAAGCGGTCATAATTTTTTAATTGGTCCGTGTCGGACCCATAAGTACTCAAACTGCTTTCATGACGGCCTTGTGAATCGAAAAATACTCCCGCTTGCGCGGAAGGCCGGGTACCCTCAAATTCAGCCATAAGCAGGACTTTTTGGCCACGAAAGTCGATTAAATCATTTTTTGAGACAAGTTCCTGAACCCATTGGCACTTCCTTTTGAAGGAAATTCGATAGATTATGTTGCTTATAGACATTAGCCCCCCTGGTAGGGACAAACGTACCATTCTGCAGATGCTCTATGATCCGGCAATCTCATTTGCCCATAAATTTAAGAAAATCCAGCGGCTATATTCCTTATTCTCCTTGTTTTCGCCGGATGGCATGCTGTAACTCATGCGGTGAAAGCCAAGAATAAAAGGCGTTCTGGCATCGGTCGATATATATGTGGAAGCGATATCTCCTCTATAGAGGACAAGAAATTTTAGGGCAATCGGGCAAAAAAACGCGAGAAAATGAAGTACTTTCAAGGATTGCCATAGAATGGACGGATGTTCACTAAGCGGTCATAATTTTGTCATTGGTCCGTGTCGGACCCATAAGTACTCAAACTGCTTTCATGGCGTGTGAATCAAAAATACTCCCATAGCGTCGGGAGGCTCGGAGTACCCTCAAATTCAGCCTTAAGAAGGACTTTTTGTACGAAAGTCAAAGAACATCATTAAATCATTGTTTTTTGGACAAGTTCTGAACCCATTGGCACTTCTTTTGAAGGTAATTTGAGAGATTATGTTGCTTATAGACATTAGTCCCCTGGTAGGGACAAGCGTACCTTTTGCGGATGCTTTCGATGATCAGGGCAATCTCATTTGGCCGTAAATTGAAGAAAATCCAGTGACTATATGCCTTATTCTCCTTGTTTTTGTTGGATGGCATCTTGTAACTCATGCGGCGTGAAAGCCAAGAACAAAGGGCATTCTGGCATCGGTCGATATATATGTGGAAGCGATATCTCCTCTATAGAGGACAAGAAATTTTAGGGCAATCAAGCAAAAAGCGCGCGAAAATGAAGTACTTTCAAGGGCGCCATAGAAAGACGGATGTTCACTAAAGCGGTCATAATTTTGTCATTGGTCCATGTCGGACCCATAAGTACTCAAACTGCTTTCATGACGGCCTTGAATCAAAAATACTCCCGCTTGCGCCGGGAGGCCGGAGTACCCTCAAATTCAGCCTTAAGAAGGACTTTTTGTACGAAAGTCAAAGAACATCATTTGTCATTTGTTTTTTGAGACAAGTTTACGAACCCATCGGCACTTCCTTTTGAAGGAAATTCGAGAGATTATGTTGCTTATAGACATTAGCCCCTGGTAGGGACAAATGTACCTATCTCAGATGCTCTATGATCGAGCAATCTCATTTGGCCATAAATTGAAGAAAATCCAGCGACTATATGCCTTATTCTCCTTGTTTTCGAGGATGGCATGTTGTAACTCATGCGGCGTGAAAGCCAAGAACAAAAGGGCATTCTGGCATTGGTCAAATATATGAGAAGCGATATCTCCTCTATAGAGGACAAGAAATTTTAGGGCAACCGAGGCAAATAGAAAGCCGAGAAAATGAAGTACTTTCAAGGCGCCATAGAATGGACAGATGTTCACTAAAGCGGTCATAATTTTGTCATTGGTCCGTCTCGGACCCATATGTACTCAAACTGCTTTCATGGCGAAACAGCGAATCAAAAATACTCCCGCTTGCGTCGGGAGGCTCGAAGTACCCTCAAATTCAGCCTTAAGAAGGACTTTTTGTACTGAAAGTCAAAGAACATCATTAAATCATGTTTTTCGGATAAGTTCTGAACCCATTAGCACTTCCTTTTGAAGGAAATTCGAGAGATTATGTTGCTTATAGACATTAGCCCCTGGTAGGGACAAGCGTAACTTTTGCGGATGCTCTATGATCAAGGCGATCTCATTTGGCCATAAATTTAAGAAAATCCAGTGACTATATGCCTTATTCTCCTTGTTTTCGCGGATGGCATCTTTGTAACTCATGCGGCGTGAAAGCCAAGAACAAAAGGGCATTCTGGCATCGGTCGATATATATGTGGAAGCGATATCTCCTCTATAGAGGACAAGAAATTTTAGGCAATCGGACAAAAGAGCACGAGAAAATGAAGTACTTTCAAGGGCGCCATAGAATGGACGAGATGTTCACTAAGCGGTCATAATTTTGTCATTGGTCCGTGTCGGACCCATAAGTACTCAAAATGCTCGCGACCGGTAGCGAATCGAAAAATACTCCATGCTTGTGCAAGGAGGCACGGAGTACCCTCAAATTCAGACTTAAGCGAGGACTTTTGTACGAAAATCAAAGAACATCATTAAATCATTTGTTTTTTAAGACAAGTTCTGAACCCATTGGCACTTCCTTTTGAAAGAAATTCGAGAGATTATGTTGCTTATAGACATTAGCCCCCTGGTAGGGACAAATGTACCTTTTGCAGATGCTCTATGATCCGGCAATCTCAATTGGCCATAAATTTAAGAAAATCCAGTGACTATATGCCTTATTCTCCTTGTTTTTTGCGGATGGCATCTTTGTAACTCATGCGGCGTGAAAGCCAAGAACAAAAGGGCATTCTGGCATCGGTCGATATATATGTGGAAGCGATATCTCCTCTATAGAGGACAAGAAATTTTGGACAATCGGGAAAAGAGCAAGAAAATGAAGTACTTTCAGGGCGCCATAGAATGGACGGATGTTCACTAAAGCGGTCATAATTTTGTCATTCATGGCCGTGTCGGACCCATAAGTACTCGAGCTGCTCATGGCGAAACTTGAATCAAAAATACTCCCGCTTGCGTCGGGAGGCTCGGGTACCCTCAGATTCAGCCTTAAGAAGGACTTTTGTACGAAAGTCAAGAACATCAATCGTCATTGTTTTTGGATAAGTTCACGAACCCATTGGCACTTCCTTTTGAAGGAAATTCGAGAGATTATGTTGCTTATAGACATTAGCCCCCTGGTAGGGACAAGCGTACTGTCTCTGATTGCTCTATGATCAAGGCGATCTCATTTGGCGTAAATTGAAAAAATCCAGTGACTATATGCCTTATTCTCCTTGTTTTCGTCGGATGGCATCTTTGCAACTCATGCGGCGTGAAAGCCAAGAACAAAAGGGCATTCTGGCATCGGTCGATATATATGTGGAAGCGATATCTCCTCAATAGAGGACAAGAAATTTTAGGCAATCGGCAAAAGCGCACGAGAAAATGAAGTACTTTCAGGGCGCCATAGAATGGACAGATGTTCACTAAAGCGGTCATAATTTTGTCATTGGTCCGTGTCGGACCCATATGTACTCAAACTGCTTTCGCGGCAAGCACGCGAATCAAAAACACTCCCGCTTGCATCGGGAGGCTCGAGTACCCTCAAATTCAGCCTTAAGAAGGACTTTTTGGTACGAAAGTCAAAGAACATCATTAAATCATTGTTTTTCGGATAAGTTCTGAACCCATTGGCACTTCCTTTTGAAGGAAATTGAGAGATTATGTTGCTTATAGACATTAGCCCCCTGGTAGGGACAAGCGTAACTTTGCGGATGCTCTATGATCAAGGCGATCTCATTTGGCCATAAATTTAAGAAAATCCAGCGGATATATGCCTTATTCTCCTTGTTTTAGCGGATGGCATCTTTGTAACTCATGCGGCGTGAAAGCCAAGAACAAAAGGCATTCTGGCATCGGTCGATATATATGTGAAACAATATCTCCTCTATAGAGGACAAGAAATTTTAGGGCAATCGGGCAAAAAGCACGAGAAAATGAAGTACTTTCAAGGGCGCCATAGGATGGACAGATGTTCACCAAGCGGTCATAATTTTGTCATTGGTCCGTGTCGGACCCATAAGTACTCAAACTGCTCATGACGGCGCCGAATCAAAAATACTCCACCTTGCGCCAGGAGGCCTGGAGTACCCTCAAATTCAGCCTTAAGAAGGAGTTTTTGGCCCTGAAAATCAAAGAACATTATTCATCGCTGTTTTTCAGACAAGTTCCTGAACCCATTGGCACTTCCATTTGAAGGAAATTCGAGAAATTATGTTGCTTATAGACATTAGCCTCCTTGGTAGGGACAAACATACCTTTTTGCAGATGCTCTATGATCAAGGCGATCTCATTTGGCCATAAATTTAAGAAAATCCAGCGGCTATATGCCTTATTCTCGTTGTTTTCGCGGATGGCATCTTTGTAACTCATGCGGCGTGAAAGCCAAGAACAAAGGGCATTCTGGCATCGACCAATATATATGTCAAAGCGATATCTCCTCTATAGAGGACAAGAAATTTTAGGGCAATCGGGCAAAAAAGCGCGAGAAAATGAAGTACTTTCAAGGGCGCCATAGAATGGACAGATGTTCACTAAGCGATCATAATTTTGTCATTGGTCCGTGTCGGATCCATAAGTACTCAAACTGCTTTCATGACGGCCTTGTGAATCAAAAAATACTCCTGCTTGCGCAAGGAGGCTGGAGTACCCTCAAATTCAGCCTTGAGCGAGGACTTTTTGTGATGAGGACATCAATACCATTGTTACACCCTGACCCTATTTGCTATACATCTTGGACCAATTACTAGAGCTCGCGCATGTTAACTAAATTACAGTACTTTTGTTTCTTGGTAATGATTCTAATGTTCATGAGAATATGATCTTGCCTAAATTGGATACATTTGTTTTGCTTACAAATGAAGGGCCTAGCTTGGAGAAGGATGAACATTGGAGCAAGAACAAGCATGGAGATGATGGCGGCGCAAGAGGACAAACGGAGTTACAAGTGATGATTCAGGACTTTGAAGCCACCATAATGAGTGCATGAAGCCTTGGACGAAATATACAAGATGCCACTTCATAAATTTCGTCCGGGGGCTATTCTAGGTCTTCGCGTCACCTTATTATTGGGCAGGCCCATGTAATTTCGAAATACATAAGTATAGGCTATTTTTAGAGTCCGTATGTGTGGGAAACAAGAGATAGGGTTAGTTTGGACCCCTCCTCCAAGGGCCACGAAATTCACCCCTCTTCCTCCATATATACAGCCCTTAGGGCACCGTTTAGACTTTGGGTTTTGTTTAGATTAAAGTTCACCATTGCTGCAACCGCGTGCCGTTTGTGTTCAGCGACGAGAAAAAGCGTCCAGAACCCCACCTTGATCAATAAAGCTTTCATCTTAAATTCGCAATATCCAGTTGCAATCTCGGTTTCTTGTTTGTTCTTCGTTTGCTCGCGAAGCAGACCCTCGTGGTCGAGTTGATCGTGCTCGGCGTTGTAACCTCTCGGAGTTGGTTTAGCGATTGCTAAAGCGCGGCGTCCTCGCCTTCGTAGTCGGATCGTCAAAGTCGACTTCCACCAAGCGAAATCCACCATCTCATCAAAAGGCGGGACACCTACGCCTCTATTAAGTGGTATCAGATTTCCGGGTTGCTCGGTGAGATTTTCTGAGTTTTCGTATTTTAGATCGAGTCATTCTTCATACCTATAGTCCACGAAAAAGCCAAAAAAATTAGGGTTAGTTCATCACATCCGAACCAATCGAGCCTTTGCATAATCTTTTACGTGTTTGCTTTGTTGAATTTGCGGTTGCATCGTCGTGTCAAGTTCTTTGGTCTTAGCGTCTAGTCTTTTAGAGTTTGAGTTATGTTCACGAGGTTGTCCGTCGCTGCTGCCATATATCACCACCGCATCATCACCGCCAATCCGAATCCATATCGCCACCAATATCCGCCGCCGTCCGCCAATCCGAGTTCACACGCAACATATATCCGCCACTGTCCAAGTGCCACGATTCATCTCCGCCACGGTATGAGTTCCACAGTTCATCTCCGCCACCGATCCGCGTCACCGGTTTCATCTCCGCCACCGGTCCTAGTCGAGTCAAGGAATTGTTGCATTGTTCTCGATTTCGAGATCACGCGATACTCAGTCGTGACAGAGAAGGACTCCCGAACTTCGAGCCATCATGAGAAGAAAAATAGTTCGGTTCAAAAAAAAAAAGGAAAAAGTGCAAAAAAAATGCGGAAAATTCGGCTAGGCAGTTTTAGACCATTTGTAGACTTTTGAAAAAAATTTGTTGCGAACAAAAAAAGAGGAAAAAAGTGAAAAAAAATTCAGTGTGTGCTCCTCCCTTGTTTACGTGCGGTAGCCGTGATTTTATTAGTGTTCTAGGTTCGCGTCTCTATACGGTCTAGCCTAGGACCCGACCTGATACCGTCGTTGGCGTTTATTCAACTTTGCATCTCTGAATTGGTTATTCTTGACCCTTTTGCTACCATATTATAAGCCTTCCCAGCTCCACATACATCTCGTCGTGCGTTGGACTCTCCACAGTGTCGCTCTATCAAGCTTTGAGAGTTTTGACTTCTAGCGGTTGCGATCACACTTTCTTCTTGGGTAAGCTGGTAGAATTTGAGATTTGCTTGCGGGTTTGTGATACACCACCACCACTTCTTAGTAGTCTGTAGGATAATATTCTTGTGTGTTTCTATTTCTTTGCTAACCATGGTAGGATCACAAGCCGATGAGGCTGATTGGGAGAACTGACGAACAAACAGCTACATGATAAATTTCAGCAAATGATGAGTGGACAGGTGCAAGATGTGCTAAGCAGATTTGTGAGGCCATGGAGAAGATAGATGGCATTGAGAAGGCGTTTGAAACAAAGCTTGATAGCAAGTTTGATGAATTGCTCATGCGATTTCCACAACCACCTTGGCTGCACCTATCGCACCTCTGCCAGCGACAACAACTTCGCCCCTTCCGAATCGGTATGGGCCAGGCTCGGCGTGTTCCTATTGAGCGGGACAAAATTCTGGTGCGGCTGCTCTGCTGCTGCTTTGGTACCGAGGAGCATGATTATGTGGGAGATTACGAGGATGAGGTTGATCAACATCGAACTACGTGCAACCCTTGACACCACAACCATCGGGTAGTCCACATGCAAATAATGGCAATGTTAGGGCTCCCCCTTAGGTGCGAGATCATGACCATCTCCCTAAACTGAAATTGAATATTCCACCATTTGAGGGTAGATATGTTCACGATATATATCTTACTTGGGAGTTAGAAAGCTGAACAACGATTTACATGTTTACAATATCACGAGGAGAGCGTGTTCTGCTGCTTTGTTTGTGCTTTCACTAGCTTTGCATGTGTTTGGTGGTGCGAACATTGTAGATTATATCCTGTTCCAGCTACTTGGGCTGCTTTGAAAACTGCTATGCGTACTCGTTGGGTTCCACCATATTATCAACGTGAATTACTTCAAAAATTGCAGCGCTTAAGACAAGGAAAAAATTCTGTAGAAGAATATTATCGGGAATTACAAAGCTGGCTTGATTAGATGTGGTATTGTTGAGGAGAATGAAGCTATGCTTGCGTTTTACGGGTGGATTAAATAGAGATTGAGACCATTCTAGACTATAAGGATTATAATAATATCACTCGTTTATTCCATCTTGCTTGTAAAGCTGAGCGTGAAGTCTTGAGGATCGGCAGGCATTGGCGCGCACTAACTTTTCTGCTGGTCGACCTTCATCATGGACACCACGTGCATCATCTACTTCCTTTGCACCATCACCTCCTTGGTGCCACCTCCAACCGTGATACAAAGCGGGCACAACCACCACTATCGCCAAGAGCACACTGCCGGGCCTGCCTGAGCTCTTCTTCTTCCATGGCGTCAGCAGGGCACACAAGCGATATTATTTGTCGTCATTGTAAGGAAGAGGACATTTTTGAGAGAATGCAAATCTCAGGTAGCGTGATGATTACTCTTGAGGATGGTGGGTATGAGTCCGCTAGTGACTATGATGAGAGACTTTGGCTCTTATTACACATGAGGAACACGGTGGAGATGATTACGATCATGAGACACAATACATGGCTGCTTGAAGATCTTGGCGGTATGAATGTTTAGTTGCTCAGCGTGTTTTGAGTGTGCAGGTTACACAAAGTGAGCAAAATCGAGAGGCATAATTTGTTCCATACAAAGGGAGTTGTGAAGGAGCGTTCTATTAGCGTCATCATAGATGGAGGGCTGCAACAACAGCTAGCATTGAGATGGTGGAAGCTATCTCTCACCACAAGACCACATCCACATCCTTACTACATCCAATGGTTCAACAACAACGGCAAGGTTAAGGTAACACGTCTTTGTTAGGTGTGCATTTTAGTATCTCTACATATCTGATTATGTTGATTGTGATGTGGTACCTATGCAAGCATGTTCCTTATTACTTGGTGCGACCATGGCAATTTGATAAAAATTCTGTACACCATGGTAGAAACAATCAGTATACTCTTGTTCATAAGGATAAAAATATTACTTTGTTTCCTATGACTCCTAAGTCCATTTTGAAAGATGATATTAATAGAGCTAATAAAGCAAAACAGGAGAAAAATAAGAGTGAAAATCAGATTGTGGCAAAAGAATTTGAGCAACATATGAAGCCTAATAGTAAACCATCTAGTGTTGCTACGAAATTAAATTGAAAAGTGCATGTTTACTTGCCACTAAATCTGATATTGATGAGCTAGATTTTAGCAAATCTGTTTGCTATGCTTTTGTGTGCAAAGAGGCATTATTTTCATTAGAGGGCGTGCCTTCCTCTTTGCCTTTCTTTGTCACTAACATTTGGAGGAGTTATTTGGCGTCTTTCCACAAAGCGTGCCACAGGATTACCGCCTATTAGAGGATTGAGCATCAGTTGACTTAATTCGGTGCTTCCTTTGCCAAACCGTCGTCATACCGTACCAATCTAGAGGAGACAAAGGAGATTATCGTCAAGTACAAGAGCTTCTCGACAAAGGTTATATCTGTGAATCCTTAGTCCTTGTCTTGTTCCTATTATTCTAGTGCGAAAAAGGATGGTACATCGGCGTATGTGTGTTGATTGTAGAGGCATTAATAATATTACTATTCATTATCGTCATCCTATTACTAGGCTAGATGATATGCTTGATGAATTGAGTGGCTCTACAATATTCTCCAAAGTTGATTTGCGTAGTGGATACCATCAAATTCGTATGAAATTGGGGATGAATGGAAAACAACATTTAAAACTAAGTTTGGATTATATGAGTGGTTAGTCATGCCTTTTGGGTTAACTAATGCACCTAGTACTTTCATGAGATTAATGAGCGAAGTTTCGTGCTTTCATTGGACGATTTGTGGTAGTTTACTTTGATGACATATTGATTTATAGCAGATCTTTGGAGGAACATTTGGAACATTTCGTGCTGTTTTATTGCTCTACATGATGCGTTTGTTTGGTAACCTTAGGAAGTGCACCTTTTGCACCGACCGAGTGTCTTTTCTTGGCTATGTTGTTACTCCACGAGGAATTGAAGTTGATAAAGCCAAGATTGAAGCTATTGAGAGTTGGCGCAGACCAAAAGCAGTCACACAAGTGAGGAGTTTTCTTGGCCTCATTGGATTCTATAGGCGTTTTGTGAGAGATTTCAGCACCATTCTGCACCTCTCAATGAGCTTACAAAGAAGGATGTGCCTTTTGTTTGGGGTACCATACGGGAAGAAGCCTTCACGGTGTTGAAAGATAAGTTGACGGATGCTCCTTTACTCCAACTTCACGATTTTAATAAGACTTTTGAGCTTGAATGTGATGCTAGTGGAATTGGATTAGGAGGTGTGTTATTACAAGATGGCAAACCTGTTGCATACTTTTACGAAAAATTGAGTGGGCCTAGTCTGAATTATTCTACTTATGATAAAGAATTATATGCTCTTGTTAGGACTTTAGAAACATGGCAACATTATTTATGGCCCAAAGAATTTGTTATACATTACGATCATGAATCTTTGAAACATATTAAAAGTCAAGCTAAACTGAATCGTAGACATGCTAAATGGGTTGAATTCATTGAGACTTTCCTTATGTCATTAAACACAAGAAGGGTAAAAGAAAATGTTATTCTTGATGCATTGTCTAAATCGCTATACTATGCTTTCACAACTTGACTTCAAAATATTTGGTTTGGAGACCATCAAAGATCAATATGTGCATGATGCTGATTTTAAAGATGTATTGCAGAATTGTAATGAAGGAAGAACATGGAACAAGTTTGTGCGTTAATGATGGATTTGTGTTCGTGCTAACAAGCTATGCATTCAGCTAGCTCCGTTCGTCTTTTGTTGTTGCGGGAGGCGCATGGAGGAGGACTAATGGGACACTTTGGCGTGAAGAAGGCGGAGGGCGTACTTGCTACACATTTCTTTTGGCCAAAGATGAGGCGGCATGTTGGCGTTTATTGCTCATTGCACTACATGTCAAAAAGCTAAGTCACGACTCAATCCTCATGGTTTATATATGCCTTTGCACTGTACCTAGTGTTCCTTGGGAGGATATATCTATGGACTTTGTTTTAGGTTTACCTAGAACAAAGAAGGGAGGATAGAATATTTGTTGTCGTGGATAGATTCTCGAAAATGGCACACTTTATACCATGTCATAAAAGCGATGATCTTTGTTAATGTTGCTGATTTGTTCTTTGAAATTATTCGTTTGCATGGTGTGCCAAATACTATTGTTTGAGATCGTGATACTAAATTTCTTAGCCACTTTTGGAGATGTTTATGGGCTAAGTTGGGGACTAAACTACTTTTTAGTACTACTTGTCACCCCCAAGCGATGGACAAACTGAAGTAGTCAATAGAACATTGTCTACTATGCTTAGGGCTGTTCTAAAGAATAATAAGAAAATGTGGGAGAATGCTTGCCTCATATTGAATTTGCCTATAATCGTTCATTGCATTCTACTACTAAGATGTGCCCTTTTGAAGTTGTGTATGGTTTCCTACCTCGTGCACCTATTGATTTGTTGCCTCTTCCATCTTGGAGAAGATTAATTTTAATGCTAAAGAGCGTGCTGAATTGATTTTAAAAATGCATGAGTTAACTAAGGAAAACATTGGCGTATGAATGCTAAATATAAACTTCTTTGGAGACAAGGGTAGAAAACATGTTGTGTTTGCACAGGAGATCTTGTTTGGTTACATTTGCGTGAGGATAGATTTCTGATTTGCGCAAATCAAAGCTAATACCACGTCTTCTTGGTCCCTTTAAGGTGTTGGAGAAAGTAAATGATAATGCATATAAACTTGAGCTACTGCAGATTTTGGGGTTAGTCCACTTTTAGCATTCAGATTTGAAGCCATATTTGGGTGAGGAAGATGAACTTCCGTCGAGGGCGACTTCATTTCAAGAAGGGAGGATGATGAGGACATCAATACCATTGTTACACCCACAGCCCTGCTGCTATACATCTTGGACCAATTACTAGAGCTCGCATACATTAACTAAATTACGGTACTTTCGTTTCTTGGTAATGATTCTAATGTTCATGAGAATATGATCTTTGCCTAAATTGGATACATTTGTTTTGCTTACAAATGAAGGGCCTAGCGGAGAAGGATGAACATTGGAGCAAGAACAAGCATGGAGATGATGGCGGCGCAAGAGGGACAAACGGAGTTACAAGTGATGATTTCAGGACTTTGAAGCCACCATAATGTGTGCATGAAGCCTTGGACGAAATATACAAGATGCCACTTCATAAATTTCGTCCGGGGCTATTCTAGGTCTGCGTCACCTTATTATTGGGCCAGGCCCATGTAATTTCGAAATACATAAGTATAGGCTATTTTTAGAGTCCGTATGTGTGGGAAAACAAGAGATAGGGTTAGTTTGGACCCATCCTCCAAGAGCCACGAAATTCACCCCTCTTCCTCCATATATCAGACCCTTAGGGCACCGTTTAGACTTTGGGTTTTGTTTAGATTAAAGTTTGCCATAGCTGCAACTTGGCGTGCCGTTTGTGTTCAGCGACCGGACAAAGCGTCCACAGAACCCCACCTTGATCAATAAAGCTTTCATCTTAAATTCGCAATATCAGTTGCAATCCAGTTTCTTGTTTGTTCTTCGTTTGCTCGCAGGAAGCAGACCCTCGTGGTCGAGTTGATCGTGCTCGGCATGGTCGATAACCTCTCGTAGTTGGTTTAGCGATTGCTAAAGCGCGTCGTCTCGCGCTTCGTGGTCGGATCGTCAAAGTCGACTTCCACCAGCGAAATCCACCATCTCATCGAAAGGCAGGACACCCTCGCCTCTATTATTTTGTACGAAAATCAAAGAACATCATTAAATCGCTGTTTTTGAGACAAGTTCCTGAACCATTGGCACTTCCTTTTGAAGGAAATTCGAGAGATTATGTTGCTTATAGACATTAGCCCTGGTAGGAAAAATGTACCTTTGCGGATGCTCTATGATCAGGCGATCTCATTTGGCCATAAATTTAAGAAAATCCAGTGACTATATGCCTTATTCTCCTTGTTTTTAGCGGATGGCATCTTTGTAACTCATGCGGCGTGAAAGCCAAGAACAAAAGGGCATTCTGGCATCGGTCGATATATATGTGGAAGCGATATCTCCTCTATAGAGGACAAGAAATTTTAGGACAACCGGGCAAAAAAGCGCGAAAATGAAGTACTTTCAAGG
>JAHHZJ010001624.1:0-33816 GCA_021437245.1 Aegilops speltoides
GGACTAAAGGTCGAACGAACCGGGACCAATGGCCCACGTGGCCCGGCGGCCCGGGGCTCATGGCTGGGTCGATGCCCCCATTGGTCCGGTTACGGATTGAACCAGGACTAATGGGCTGGACCGGCTGGACCGTTGCCCCTTTTCTACTAGTGTGTTGGGGAGCGTGGTAATTTCAAAAAATTCCCTCGCTGCGCAAGATCATGGTGATGCATAGCAACAAGAGGAGAGTGTTGTCTCGTACCCTCGTGGGCCGAAGCGGAAGCGTTGGCCTTAGCGTAGAGGAAGTAGTCGTCGTCCTCGGTCCAACCGATCCAAGCACCGTTACTCCGGCACCGCCGAGTTGTTGACAGCGTACAGCTCGATGGCGCACCCTCGATCTCCAATCCGATGAGAGGCTCAGGAGGAGTTCCGTCGGCCGCGACGGCGTGGTGGCGATCTTGATGTTCTCTGTCGCGGGGCTTCGCCTAAGCACCGCTACAATATGATCGAGGTGTAATATCGTGGAGGGGCACCGCTGCGGCTAAGGCGATCAATGATCAACTTGTGTGTCTATGGGGTGCCCCTACCCCGTATATAAAGGAGTGGAGGAGGGAAGGCCGGCCCTCTCTATGGCGCCCTAGAGTCCTACTCCCAGGAGTAGGATTCCCCTTTCTAGTCAACTAGTAACCCTTCCATATAGTAGGAGTAGGAGAGAAGGAAAGGGAAGAGAGAAGGAGAAGAAAGGAAGGCGCCCCCTCCTAGTCAATTCGGACTAGCCAAAGGGGAGGTGCGGCCACCCTTTAGGCCCTTTCTCTCCTTTCCCGTATGGCCCAATGAGGCCCAATACGAATTCCGTAACTCTCCGGTACTCGAAAAATACCGAATCACTCGGAACCTTTCCGAACTCGAATATAGTCGTCAATATATCGATCTTTACGTCTCGACCATTTCGAGACTCCTCGTCATGTCCCGATCTCATCCGGGACTCCGAACTCCTTCGGTACATCAAAACTCATAAACTCATAATAAAAGCATCGCCGAAACCTTAAGCGTGCGGACCCTACGGTTCGAGAACAATGTAGACATGACCGAGACCGTCTCCGGTCAATAACCAATAAGCGGGACCTGGATGCCCATATTGGTTCCTACATATTCTCTGAAGATCTTTATCGGTCGAACCGCACAAGAACATCGTTGTTCCCTTTGTCATCGGTATGTTACTTGCGAGATTCGATCGTCGGTATCCAATACCTAGTTCAATCTCGTTACGGCAAGTCTCTTTACTCGTTCCATAATACATCATCTACTTAACTAACTCATTAGTTGCAATGCTTCTGAGCTTAAGTGATGTGCATTATCGAGAGGGCCGAGAGATACCTCTCAGAGCATTGGAGTGACAAATCCTAATCTCGAAATCGCCAACCCAACAAGTACCTTCGGAGACACTGTAGAGCACCTTTATAATCACCCGATTCGTTGTGATGTTTGGTAGCACACAAAGTGTTCCTCCGATAAGCAGGAGTTGCATAATCTCATAGTCATAGGAACATGTATAAGTCATGAAGAAAGCAATAGCAACATACTAAACGATCGGGTGCTAAGCTAACGGAATGGGTCATGTCAATCAGATCATTCAACTAATGATGTGATCCCGTTAATCAAATAACCACTCTTTGTTCATGGTTAGGAAACATAACCATCTTTGATTAACAAGCTAGTCAAGTAGAGGCATACTAGTGACACTCTGTTTGTCTATATATTCACACATGTATTATGTTTCCGGTTAATACTCCCTCCGTCCGGAAATACTTGTCATCAAAATGAATAAAAGGGGATGTATCTAGATGCATTTTAGTTCTAGATACATCTCTTTTTGTTCATTTTGATGACAAATATTCAGACGGAAAAATCTAATCTAACATGAATAATAGACATTTATCATGAAATAAGGAAATAAATAATAACTTTATTATTGCCTCTAGGGCATATTTCCTTGATCTCCCACTTGTACTAGAGTCGATAATCTAGTTCACATCGCCATGTGATTGAACACCAATAATCATATCTGTATATGATTAACACCCATAGTTCACATCGTCATGTGACCAACACCCAAAAGGGTTTACTAGAGTCAATAATCTAGTTCACATCACTATGTGATTAACACCCAAAGAGTACAAAGGTATGATCATGTTTTGCTCGTGAGAGAAGTTTTAGTCAGCAGATGCATCACATTGAGCCGTATGTATTTTACAAATATTCTATGTCTACAATGCTCTTGCGGAGCTACTCTAGCTAATTGCTCCCACTTTCAATATGTATCTAGATCGAGACTTAGAGTCATCGGATCGGTGTCAAAACTTGCATCGGCGTAACCCTTTCTGACGAACCTTTTTCACTTCCATAATCGAAACATATCCTTATTCCACTAAGGATAATTTTGACCATTGTCTATGATCTACTCCTAGATCACTATTGTACTCCTTGCCAAACTTCGATTGTAGGGTATACAATAGATCGGTACAGGATGGCATACTTTATAGAACCTATGGCCAAGGCATAGGGAATGACTTTCATTCTCTTTCTATCTTACTGCCGTGGTCGGGTTTTGAGTCTTACTCAATTTCACACCTTGTAACACAGGCAAGAACTCTTTCTTTGTTGTTCCATTTTGAACTACTTCAAAATCTTGTCAAGGTATGTACTCATTGAAAAAACTTATCAACCGTCTTGATCTATCTCTATAGATCTTAATGCTCAATATATAAGCAGCTTCACGAGGTCTTTCTTTGAAAAACTCCTTTTAAACACTCCTTTATGCTTTGCAGAATAATTCTACATTATTTCCGATCTACAATATGTCATTCACATATACTTATCGAAATGTTGTAGTGCTCCCTCACTTTCTTGTAAATCTGGGCTTCACATAAGTGCTGTATAAAACTATATCTTTGATCAACTCATCAAGCGTATATTCAAGTCGAGATGCTTGCACCAGTCCATAGATGGATCATTTGGAGCTTGCACACTTTGTTAGCTCCTTTGGATTGATAAAACCTTACGGTTGCATCATATACAACTCTTCCTCGAAACCCATTCAGGAATGCAGTTTTTACATCCATTTGCCAAATTTCATAAATCGTGGCAATTGCTAACATGATTCGGACAGACTTAAGCATCTCTACAGTTGAGAAAATCTCATTGTAGTCAACACCTTGAACTTGTCAAAAACCTTTTTGCGACAAGTCGAGCTTTGTAGATAGTAACACTACTATCAACGCCCGTCTTCCTCTTGAAGATCCATTTATAATATGGCTTGCCGAACATCGGGCAACTCCACCAAAGTCCACACTTTGTTCTCATACATGGATCCCATCTCAGATTTCATGGCCTTAAGCCATTTTGCGGAATCTGGGCTCATCATCGCTTCCTCATAGTTTGTAGGTTCATCATGGTCTAGTAACATGACTTTCAGAACAGGATTACCGTACCACTCTAGTGCGGACCGTACTCTGGAAGACCTACGTGATTCTGTAGTAACTTGATCTGAAGTTTCATGATCATCATCATTAGCTTCCTCACTAATTGGTGTAGGAATCACTGGAACTGATTTGATGATGAACTATTTTCAATTAGGGAGAAGGTACAGATTACCTCATCAAGTTCTACTTTCCTCCACTCACTTCTTTGAGAAAACTCCTTCTCTAGAAAGGATCCATTTATTAAGCGAATGTTTTGCCTTCGGATCTGTGATAGAAGGTGTACCTAACAATCTCCTTTGGGTATTCTATGAAGACACACTTCTCCGATTTGGGTTTGAGCTTATCAAGATGAAACTTTTCACATAAGCATCGCAGCCCCAAACTTTAAGCGACAACTTTGGTTTCTTGCTAAACCACAGTTCATATAGTGTCGTCTCAGCGGTTTAGATGGTGCCCTATTTAGCGTGAATGCAGCTGTCTCTAATGCATGATCCCAAAAGCGATATTGGTAAATCGGTAGAAACATCATAGATTGTACTATATCCAATAAAATGCGGTTATGGCGTTCGGACACACCATTATGATGTGGTGTTCGGTGGCATGAATTTGTGAAACTATTCCACATTGTTTTAATTGAAGACCAAACTCGTAACTCAAATATTTGTCTCCATGATCAGATCATAGAAACCTTATTTTCTTGTCACGATGATTTTTCCACTTCACTCTGAAATTCTTTGAACCTTTCAACTATTTCAGACTTATGTTTCATCAAGTAGATATACCCATATCTACTCAAATCATCTGTGAAGGTCAGAAAATAACGATACCCTTGTGACCTTAACACTCATTGGATCGCATACATCGGTATGTATTATTTCCAATAAGTCGGTTGCTCGCTCCTTTATTCGGAGAAGCGGAGTCTTAGTCATCTTGCCCATGAGGCATGGTTACATAAGCATCAAGTGATTCATAATCAAGTGATTCCAAAATCCCATCGGCATGGAGTTTCTTCATCGCTTTACATAATATGACCTAAGCGGCGATTGCCACAAATAAGTTGCACTATCATTATCAACTTTGCATCTTTTGGTTTCAATATTATGAATATGTGTATCACTACGATCGAGATCCAATGAACCATTTTCATTGGGTGTGTAACCATATAAGGTTTTATTCATGTAAGCAGAATAACAGTTTATTCTCTTACTTAAATGAATAACCGTATTACAAAAACACGATCAATCATATTCATGCTCAGCATAAACACCAAATAACATTTATTTAGGTTTAACACTAATCCGAAAGTATAGGGAGTGTGCGATGATGATCATATCAATCTTGAAACTACTTTCAACACACATCGTCACTTCACCCTTAACTAGTTTACATTTATACGCAACTCCATTTGAGTTACTACTCTTAGCAAGCGAACGAGTACCAAATACCGAGGGGTTTCTATAAACACTAGTAAAATACTCATCAATAACATGTATATCAAATATACCTTTGTTTACTTTGCCATCCTTCTTATCCGCCAAATACTTGGGGTAGTTACGCTTCAGTGACTAGTCCCTTTGCGGTAGAAGCACTTAGTCTCGGGCTTAGGTCGGACTTGGGCTTCTTCACTTGGCAACAACTTGCTTGCTTGTTCTTCTTGAAGTTCCTTCTATCCCTTTGCCCTTTTCTTGAAACTAGTGGTCTTGTTAACCATCAACACTTGATGTTCTTTCTTGATTTCTACCTTCATCGATTTTATCATCATGAAAAACTTGGGAATCATTTTCATCATCCCTTGCATACTATAGTTCATCACGAAGTTCTACTAACTTGGTGATGGTGACTAGAAAATTCATCAATCACTATCTTATCGGAAGATTAACTCCCACTTGATTCAGCGATTGTAGTACCCAGACAATCTGAGTACATGCTCACTAGTTGGCGATTCTCCTCCATCTTTTAGCTATAGAACTTGTTGGAGACTTCATATCTCTCAACTCGGGTATTTGCTTGAAATATTAACTTCAACTTCTGGAACATCTCATATGGTCCATGATGTTCAAAACATCTTTGAAGTCGATTCTAAGCCATAAAGCATGGTGCACAAAACTATCAAGTAGTCATCATATTGAGCTAGCCAAACATTCATAACGTGCGCATCTGCTCCTGCAATAGGTGCATCACCTAGCGGTGCATTAAGGACATAATTCTTACGTGCAGCAATGAGGATAAACCTCGGATCGCGGATCCAATCCGCATCATTGCTACTAACATTTTTCAACACAATTTTCTCTAGGAACATATCAAAATAAACATATGAAAGCAACAACACAAGCTATTGATTTACAACATAATTTGCAAAATACTACGGGACTAAGTTCATGATAAATTTAAGTTCAATTAATCATATTACTTAAGAACTCCCACTTAGATAGACATCCTCTAATCCTCTAAGTGAAAGCGTGATCCAAATTCAACTAAACCATAACCGATCATCACGTGAAATGGATTAGTTTTCAATGGTGAACATCTCATGTTGATCATATCTACTATATGATTCACGCTCGACCTTTCGGTCTCCGTGTTCGAGGCCATATCTGCATATGCTAGGCTCGTCAAGTTTAACTTGAGTATTCGCATGTGCAAAACTGGCTTGCACCCGTGAGAGCTTATCACACCCGATCATCACGTGGTGTGCAGGCACGACGAACTTTGGCAGCGGTGCATACTCGGGAGAACACTTCTTGATAATTAGTGAGAGATCATCTTAAAATGCTACCGTCAATCAAAGCAAGAATAAGATGTATAATAGATAAACATCATATGCAATCAAAATATGTGACATGATATGGCCATGATCATCTTGCGCCTTTGATCTCCGTCTCCAAAATCTTGTCATGATCTCTATAAATCCTTGCGCACGACACCATGATCTTCATCATCTTGATCTACATCAATGTGTCATCACATGGTTGTCTCACCAACTATTGCTCTTGCAACTATTGCTATCGTATAGCGATAAAGTAAAGCAATTATTTGGCACTTGCATCTTATGCAACAAAGAGACATCCATAGGGCTTTTGCCAGTTGCCGATAACTTCAACAAAACATGATCATCTCATACAACAACTTATATCTTATCACGTCTTGACCATATCACATCACAACATGCCTGCAAAAACAAGTTAGGCGTCCTCTACTTTTGTTGTTGCAAGTTTTACGTGGCTGCTACGGGCTTAAGCAAGAACCAATCTCACCTCGCATCAAAACCACAGCGATAGTTTGTCAAGTTGGTGCTGTTTTAACCTTCGCAAGGACGGGCGTAGCATACTCGGTTCAACTAAAGTTGGAGAAGCGACACCCGCTAGTCACTGTGTGCAAAACGCGGCGGTAAAACCAGTCTCGCGTAAGCGTCTGGCGTAATGTCGGTCGGGCGCTTCATCCAACAATACCGCCGAACCAAAGTATGACATCTTTGGTAAGCGGTATGACTTATATCACCCACAACTCACTTGTGTTCTACTCGTGCATATAACATCAAACCATAAAACCTAGGCTCGGATGCCCTTTGTTGGGAGCGTAGTAATTTCAAAAAATTCCCTCGCTGCGCAAGATCATGGTGATGCATAGCAGCGAGAGGAGAGTGTTGTCTCGTACCCTCGTGAACCCGAAGCGGAAGCGTTGGCGCAGCGTAGAGGAAGTAGTCGTCGTCCTCCGGTCCAACCGATCCAAGCACGTTACTCGGCACCTCCGAGTTCTTGACAGCGTACAGCTCGATGGCGCACCCTCGATCTCAATCCGGTAGAGGCTCGAGGGAGTTTCGTCGGCCGCGATGGCGTGGTGGCGATCTTGATGTTCTCATGTCGCGGGGCTTCGCCTAAGCACCGCTACAATATGATCGAGGTGTAATATCGTGGAGGGGCACGCTGCGGCTAAGGCGATCAATGATCAACTTGTGTGTCTATGGGGTGCCCCTACCCCGTATATAAAGAGGAGGAGGAGGGGCGGCCTCTCTATATGGCGCCCTAGAGTCCTACTCCCAGGGAGTAGGATTCCCCTTTCTAGTCAACTAGTAACCCTTCCATATAGTAGGAGTAGGAGAGAAGGAAGGGAAGAGAGAAGGAGAAGGAAGGAAGAGGCCCCCTCCTAGTCAATTCGGACTAGCCAAAGGGAGAGTGCGGCCACCCTTTAAACCCTTTCTCTCCTTTCCCGTATATTAATGAGGCCCAATACGAATTCCGTAACTCTCGGTACTCCGAAAAATACCGAATCACTCGGAACCTTTCCGAACTCGAATATAGTCGTCAATATATCGATCTTTACGTCTCGACCATTTGAGACTCCTCGTCATGTCCCGATCTCATCCGGGACTCCGAACTCCTTGGTACATCAAAACTCATAAACTCATAATAAAGCATCGCCGAAACCTTAAGCGTGCGGACCCTACGGTTCGAGAACAATGTAGACATGACCGAGACCGTCTCGGTCAATAACCAATAAGCGGGACCTGGATACCCATATTGGTTCCTACATATTCTACAAAGATCTTTATCGGTCAAACCGCACAAGAACATACATTGTTCCTTTGTCATCGGTATGTTACTTGCCGAGATTCGATCGTCGGTATCAATACCTAGTTCAATCTCGTTACCGGCAAGTCTCTTTACTCGTTCCGTAATACATCATCTCTTAACTAACTCATTAGTTGCAATGCTTCTAAGGCTTAAGTGATGTGCGTTACCGAGAGGGCCAGAGATACCTCTCCAGAGCATTGGAGTGACAAATCCTAATCTCGAAATCGCCAACCCAACAAGTACCTTTGGAGACACCTGTAGAGCACCTTTATAATCACCTAGTTACGTTGTGACGTTTGATAGCACACAAAGTGTTCCTCCGGTAAACGGGAGTTGCATAATCTCATAGTCATAGGAACATGTATAAGTCATGAAGAAAGCAATAGCAACATACTAAACGATTGGGTGCTAAGCTAACGGAATGGGTCATGTCAATCAGATCATTCAACTAATGATGTGATCCCGTTAATCAAATAACAACTCTTTGTTCATGGTTAGGAAACATAACCATGTTTGATTAACAAGCTGGTCAAGTAGAGGCATACTAGTGACACTCTGTTTGTCTATATATTCACACATGTATTATGTTTCCGGTTAATACAATTCTAGCATGAATAATAGACATTTATCATGAAATAAGGAAATAAATAATAACTTTATTATTGCCTCTAGGGCATATTTCCTTCAGCTAGCTCGCAGCAACAACCTCAGCAATAATGCTGGTAGTCCGGACACTAAGGACCACAATGGCGGTCGCGTCGAAGCAAAAATAAACACGCGTTAGCGGCGGCGACAAGGAGGATCTGGCGATCAGCGCGCGGATTCGAGGCTCTAAACCGGTCAGCGGAAGAAGCCATTCAAAGAACCACTCGGGTCCGTCAATTTAGACCGAATACTCGACCGCTCATGCGGACACATGGCACCCCGAAAAGCCAGCTAACCACACCAGCGAGAGGCTGTTGGGTATTTAAGGCAGGCAAGTTAATTGCGAAAACAACGACAAGGGGCTGCTGCTTGGCGGCGAGAAGAGACCCGACCGCCCGAGCGATAAAGGGCGAAGGTTTCCCCCACAAGTGCGGACGGTGAACATGATATCATAACCCATATACCCAAGAGGTTGCGAGCGTGCACTAAGGGGCGTATATGCGATGGAGCGATCGCGCTAAGTTCAATCTATGGTCCTCTTGCCCGATCACTTTCGATCGAAGAGACCATCCGACCGATATCCGCCATGGTGGATTCGCTGCGTGGTTTTAGACCCGATCGTCGATGGATTTCACCTCACGAGAGTCGATGGGCGGCGGCGATGCTGAACCTGCTTTATCGAGGATACAATGCGCAAGATAGGCATAGACCCTCAAGTTAAACCTACAAAGATGACCTTCAAAGCGTCATACCGGTGTTGAGGCCAATTATGCGAGCTCGATCCTGCTGGAAGTGGTCTTGGATCCCGGACAATTTCGGGCGAGAGTTAATCTTGACATAGTCCGTTCATGGCAGCTATCATGCTCTGCTCGGACGAACCGCGTTCGCAAAGTTCAGCGCGGTGCCGCATTACGCATACCTCAAGCTCAAGATGCGAGGCCCTCGTGGAGTCATCACGGTCAGCGGAAATACGGGCGCTCCCTCGAGCGGAGGAACATCTGAGCGGCTCTTGCGGCGAAATCTGAGCAACCTTCTAAGGCAATTTTGAGTCCGACCGTTAAGCGGCGGACACACCAGCGCCGGAGCAACATCAACCAAGACCACAGCGCGTTCGAACGCAGCGTGGCGATGCGGCTAACCCAACCCTTGCATAATTGCAAGACCAATCCTCCGCGTCGTCATTACGCTCTGGAATACCATGGGCCTAGGGGAGAGGCACGACCTATGAGAACAGTGCAGCTCGACCACACCGAGGGCTCACAAGTGTGTCGCTCTTTTTATTATTTTTCTTCTTTGTATACACAGGACTCCGTTCACGGAGGCCACATCCGTGGCGAACTTCGCCGAACTCACGATGCAACAGCCGGGGAGGGAAGAAGGCTGCGGCGAACACTCGGTGGTCTCCACTCGAGCATTAAATTTGATTATATACACCAGTCCGCAGCCCACCTGGAGGACATGTTTAATTAGTCCAATCCCTTGCTTACCGCACTATTTGTATCATTCTGCAGTCATAGCAGAATTCCTTGAATAAATAATGCAGCACTTTTTGCCTGTTATTGCATTACTTTACATATATGTTCACTAATGACATCTTGCACCCGTATATTTTGGTACAGCCGAACACACCAGGGGCTTATGTTCCCCGCATTATGGTGTGATAAGTCCGAACACTTTCACAAGTGCGGCACCCCGAACTTATAGCATTATATGAATCGGCTCTGAATCATGTCTTGGGTCAATAGTTGGGTTTGCCTGGCTCCCACGTTTTGGTACCTTACGTTCCGTTATGTCGGCTAAGGTGGCCTTTGGGAGAACCACTGCGATTGCGCCCGGTTGAGCTGGCGGCGCCTCGATGGAAAGCTAAAAGCTATTTGTCATGATAAGGCGAGACGGTCGCTGTTCGAGAGGTCTTTTGAGTCCTAAAGGCTTATGCGCTTCAGCGAAGAACGGATAATGTCGGCCAAAGGCGTGGATAGCGCCCGAACTTCGGTCTTCGAATACTAGGGCTTCGCGAAATTTAAAATTATAGAATTCTATGGCTAAGTGAGAGTGTTCAAGCATTATAAGTCCGGTTGCCTTGTTACGTTGTGTTGGCGCCTCCTAGATGGACCCAAAAATGGGAACAAGAGTGCTCAAGTTTATCGAACACCCGGCACTTTCGTGGCTTGGGAAATTTGAAGCCGACGACTTGCCATCTCTCGATTTTATAAGCGGCGCCTACGAAGGTAATATTTTAAATCAAACAAGTGTTGCTTAGCGCATATGAACAAAGATTTCAGTGCACAGGATAATACATAGAGAGTCTATTCAATAATTACATCTCTGGGGCACTCATCCGCAATCTTGCGGGCACCCTTCAGGACAGTCTTATAGTACATCTCGGGCGTATGGTACTCCTTGCCCATTGGCGGCGCGTCGATGATAAGCTTCTCGCATCCGGCACTGCCCGATGCACCTTTGCGCGAGCAAGGGCCAGCGAGCACCTTCATCTGGGCGGGCGCTTGATGACCTCAACAAGGGCATGCATCCACCAGCCGCCGCCGCAGGCGAAGTAGCTCGGGCATGGCCCTCAAGCCTGGCGGACTATGGGCCCTTCATGTCTGCTTTCGGCTACCTTGTGGAGCTCGACCAAGCTGCTTGACTGGTCGCTAGGGGCACCGGATGGCGGCCTCGACATCTTGAGACGAAGACCTTCTCCGTTGAGCTCCCTCCTCGCCACGGTAGAATCGGCGGCATCGGATACAACTGAGGCAGATCTGCAAGCATACAGAGCTCGAATTAGGGTAAGTGTCGGGTAGTTTACATTAACATGCTTGCTTTGCATGAAAAATGCCTTACCTACGCTATTTTCTTCACATCCTCAACCTCTGAAGGGCCTTATTGGCCTCGGCCTTGGCGGCTTTGGCACTTTTCGAGGCGAGGCAAGCTCGGACTCTCGAGTCTTTGAGTCGCGCTCAAACTCTCATGCTTTTCCATGAGAGCACAGGAGCTCTTGCGCACTTCCGCCACCCGCGTCTCCTGCTTCTCTCGCTCTGCCCGTTTGCGGCCGCATTGCGTTGACGCGGACCTGACCTCCTTGAGGTTGCCACCTCGTTCGTGGCCCTGCAATACCACGTTATCCTTGTTATTTTTATTGCAACCTAAATCATTTTACGTAAGGTAACTATTCAAAGTGGTGTTACTCACCTTCTTTGTCCTCGAGCTGCTTCTTGGCGCGGCGAGCTCTTGCTCGGACCGCTCGAGTCTGCTTCAAACACCGACCTCCGCGATCGGTCTGGCGGAGGTCGGCAGCGCAACTGCAAACCTATATTGACATAATTTTTAGTAACCCTACATATATCTTTTTAGATCCTCGATCCGCCTTTTCTTTCCGAACACGAACCGAGCATCGGGGCTCTGTCTATGCGGTATTACATTACATAATTTTAACTTCTTACCTCAAAGCCCGTTAGAAGGCTGCTGCGAGCTTGGTCGGCCCGCTCTTGGCGAGTGAACCTTCGAATCACCGCACTCATGATAGTGCGGTGTTCTTCCTCGATGGGCGCCTTTGGCGCCTCCACCAAGTTGTCTGGCGCCTCCGGTTGGCGGGGCGCCCGGTGTCCGATCTTGCCCTTCTTGCGAAGGGCGCTGCCGAACCGGAACCTGGCGGGTTCGGTGTGGAGTCGGCGCAAAGTCCGGGAGGCTTCCTTGCGGCGCCTCTGGAGCCTCCTCCCGATGGGTCCCTTCCCGGGATCCCACCTCGGCGTCCTCGAGCGCGAGGTGGAAGCGATCGGAATGGAATCCACATCCGATGGAGCCAACGACCCGCTCGACGAAGCGGGGAGATCATCGTCGGCCGGACTGCGGGCAGTATGCGGCATTAGAAGGACACTATGTGACACGAAAGAAAATTGCAGATCATTCAGAATCAGGATACTTACGATCTTGCCGGAGGCCTGGCCCTCGAGGGCCACTCTTCTTCGTTAACGTTGGCGTTGGCGGAGCTGTCCGGGGGAATAGTTCTTCCCCTCTTGGACCCTTCGGCCTCCCCTGTTGGGGAGGCCTTCCTCTTTCTCTCTCCCTCCTCTGGGAGAGAGTCTTCTTCCTCCTCCTTGTCTTGGGGAGAATCCGCCTTGAGTCGTCGGACACTGGCAGGGAACTCTTCCAGTACCCGTGGCCACGTTCTTAGCCTTCTTCTCGGCACCACATGTGGTGCGGAACCAACAACCCACTAGGCAGGCGTCCACTTTGGATTTTCGGCATGGGGCCAGGCGGATGAGCTGCTCGACCTTCTCCATCCAGTCTGTCAAAGAAAAGGAGATTGAAACCGGCTTAGGGTGAACTATTAACAACAAGTGTCCGTAAAGGGTAGAATCACTTACCTCGTCAGCTGGATGCTGCGAGTGAAATCCGCGATCTTCCGTCGCGGATGCGGGGGCTTCGGCGCCCTTAAACAGCACCCTCCAGGCGCCTTCGTACGTTGTGTCGAAGAGCCCGCTCAGCGCTGGTGTTGTGCGGATTAAACTCCACAGGTTGAATGCCCGTTCTTGGCATGGGAGAATCCGCAGACGAGCATGACTTGGACCACATAACAAGCCTAAGCTTCTTGTTCACGACTTACGGATATAGGCTTGGAGTCCGTCGGCTCCTTGAACTACCCATAGCAAGCCCTTCTCTTTCCGGAGGTGAGCTGCAGGGATACAGATCTGAACTCGGGGCGCCGCCCCCGTAGGGCGCTGGCTCGGTGATGTAGAACCACCCGATTGCCACCCCTTAGCGGACTCCACGAAGGCCCCTTGAACCCGAGGGCGTTGGGCATCTTGCCCAACATGGCGCCTCCGCACTCCGCTGCGTGCCCTTCACTACCTTGACTTGACATTGAAGGTCTTGAGCCTAAGCGAAGTGGGGCTGGATCAGAGGAAGGCCTCGCACACGACGATGAGCGCCGAGATGTTGAGGATGAAGTTGGCGCGGATCATGGAAATCGGGCCGTAGTAGAACATGAGCCCCGGACAAAGGGGTGAAGTGGAAAGCCCGATCCAGCGGAGGAAGTGGGGAGAAATCGACCCTCTCATGGGGCTGGGGGTGGGGATAAGCTGCCTTGTCGGGCGGCCGGTCTGTGATGTCGCGGAAAGGTATCCGGTCTTTGCGCGGTTTGGCGATATGCTCCTCCTTAGCGGTGGAGGCCAACCATTTACCTCCGCTCCGGACATGGTCGGAGAAGGTTGAGGCGAGATCTTGCGAACTTGGGTGTTGGAGCTCGAGTCGCGGAGATGGATAAGCAAAGGAGGAAGAAGGCGTGGGTGAAAAGGCGGATCCTTATCCCTTATATATAGGCGGACGAAGACTATCGTCCCCACCGGCTGGTAAAACTCGCTTATCTCCCAAAGCGCCACCATCAATGGCATGGTTGGGTTACCCGTCCGTATTGATGAGAATCCGGAATAAGGGAACGATCTCCTTCGACAAGGCGTGCCAAGAAACGCTTAAGCTAAGCGCTGAGGTGGTGTAATAAAAAGCGATTCAAGTAAAGGCTTGGTAGCGGCGTGGCGTCACGCTACAAGATCGTCGTGATTGAATCTGTGTACATGATATTCTCTCTACGGTGGAATGTGGAAATTATTTTGCGAGCGGACACTATCTGGTGTTCACAATCTTCTATGGATTATTCGGAGGAGGAACCCGCCTTGCAATGCGAACATTATATGCGCCGGACTCATCGTCATTGAAGCGAGTTCGAGGGCTCTTGAGGAGTCTGGACTAGGGGTGTCGGACAGCGGACTATCATCGTCCGTCGGACTCCAAGACTCTGAAGATACAAGATTGAAGACTCCGTCCGTGTCCGGATGGGACTTTCCTTGGCGTGGAAGGCAAGCTTGGCGTCTGGATATGTAGATCTCCTACCATTGTAACCGACTCTGTGTAACCCTAGCCCTCTCCGGTGTCTATATAAACCAGAAGGCTTTAGTCCGTAGGACACAACAACCATTACAACAATCATACCATAGGCTAGCTTCTAGGGTTTAGCCTCCTTGATCTCGTGCTAGATCCACTCTTGTACTACCCATATCATCAATATCAATCAAGTAGGAGTAGGGTTTTACCTCCATCGAGAGGGCCGAACACAGGTAAAACATCGTGTCCCTTGTCTCCTGTTACCATCCGCATAGACGCGCGCATTCGGGACCCCCTACCGAGATCCGCGGTTTGACACGACAATGACCCTCGAGGATTGGTCGATGATTCTGCCATGCCGATCAAGGGTCATGCACTGACCGGGCGAGTGGAGAGGACCAACTGGCAGGAGAGGGTTACCACCCTCATCGGCGGCTGCCCCGAGGCTAAGGGTAACCGTACATCCGGTGTGTCGTTGCCCTGGCTCTCGGAGCACCGGAAGACATGCCGCCAAGATGCCGATGAGACGACTGTGGAGTGGTGCGAGGGCCTACTGTGGTATCTTCTCCGGAGGAGTCGTGTTTCGAGCGCACCAGGAACTACGCCAACCAGTCGTGTCTGTTCTTCCTAGGCTGGTGGGATCACGAGGGTACAATTGGGGGACCACATCTCTCGCCTACCTATACCATTTGGTGGGAGAGTATCTAATTGCCTACCTATGAAAGTATGTCCATGACATTTTGTTATATCTGATCCTCATTTGATTTTTTGCAGCTTGACGGCCTTAACCACGATGGGCCGGAGACAAGTCCAATATGGGTGGCTTTGTCTGGGCGTTCTCCATTTGGATGTGGGAGCGGCTGCCGGTGGGGCGTCCTGAGAAGCTGCCAAGACGCCCATGGGGTGCCTATAGCGAAGACGACGACAAGGCTCGACACCCCACCGTAGCTTACGAGGTGGACATTGTCAAACTCGACACGGGCCTAAACAAGACTTCGTACAAGACCTACACCAACGAGTTGGGAGCTTTGACGCATTGGTAGGTATATGAACTCGCTAAACACATTTGTCTTTGATTCCACTTTTGACCGAGAGTGGGAACTTACCAACGTATATGTAATAGGTAAAGTGATGGCCGTATCATGACCGAGCGTGGGACTTTGATCTAAACGTGATGTGCGATGAGGACCGTGGTCTCTGGTGGTGCATCGTGCCCATGATCGTGTATGCGCCGTCGAGTGGCACTTGCCACACAGCGTGTACGCGGTTTGGGGTGTGTCGGCATACCCTACGGGCCGCCCACGATACTGCGTGACCCGCGCTCCACTTGTGAGTGCCTGCACTTGTTCTTTGTGCCCATGAATTCATTGCGTTCGACTTTATTATGATGTTTCTTGTTGCTAATGCCTTGCAGGATGAGCCGATAGAAGAATCGATCGATCCGAGGTGAGGAGAGGCGGAAAAATCATGTGACCAGTGGAACCGGCGGAGTACGGAAAAAGCAGACGGAGGAAAGTGACTAAGCGGGATGCTTACGGACCGACACATGAAGTGAATGCGATGATGGCCAAAAGCACCGTCTTCGTCTCGGGCCTCGGTGGATGGCGGAAGACATCATAAAGCTCATCAATAGAGTGGTAAGTTTGAACCGACGGTTGTATTTGAATTATTGTATTCATCATCGTGGTGACTTATGTCATTGCGATCGGTGAGCTGAGCAGATGCATCTTTGAAGCCTCGGATGCACTAGGTGATGCCCGCGGCGCACAATCGAGAACAAAATGAGGGGGGACGATGAAGGTACAATTTCATCCTCCTCGGAACAGATGCATCTTGTTCACTTGCAACCATAAACCTGATACTTATTATGCCCTTGTTTCATTGTGAGTCACGAAGTTAAGTGAAGTGTTATGCATAAGGTGGTAGGCTGCTTGGGTGTCTTTGGAGCTGGGTCGGTTGAAGCTTATCATCCTGTAGCCACACAGGGTCACATCGCCTCATCGAGCCATGGTCCCTCGTTGTTTAGGTTGGTTGAGGAGGAGGAGGAGGAGGCCACACATGAAGAAAGGGAGGAGGAGGATGAGAAGGATGAGAGCAACGGGGAGGAGGAGTATGATGAAGATTATGGACCTCCAACAACTCAATCATCTCAAGCACCTCATTTGCCGAAGAAGAATCGAAGAACAAGGATTTCTTGGTCGGACCCTTTCCAGAGACCGGTTACTCGACGGCCCAAGAAGAAGACTGAAGAGCTTCGTTCAAAGAGTAACGAGGACCGTACCTCCAAGAGGGGAAGGAGCAACTGATTATGCTCTTCGATGGTTGGCTCTTGTAGTTGGAACTCCGTTTATGGAACGGTGTGTTTGCTACTTGTGTGTTGGAACTCCGTTTGTAGCTTATTTGTGGAACGGTGTGTTTGCTACTTGTGTATCTATGTGGAACTCCGTTTTCTAATTAGTTGAACTCTGTTTGCTATTTGTGGAACTCCGTGGAACTCCGTTTACTAATTAGTTGAAGTTCGTTTGAAATGTTCTTTGCACTTCAAGTTTTGTTAATGTGTATGGGATGTCCAAGTTTAATTGTTTAAGATCTCTGATATTACTGTCATATTTTTGAAACTTGTTGTGATATTGTTTTTGAAAAGAAGCAAGCAAATGAAACTTGAAAAATAAACATAGGACCCTACCGCCAGGGACCCTGGCGGTAGGATCATATAGCCTACTGCCAACCGCCCTAGCGGGTAGGGTGAACCTACCGCCAGGGCCTTTTCATATTTCATTACAGAAGGTTTGCACTGCAAAACCCAGCCACACCCTACCGCCAGGGCCTCTGGCAGTAGGGTTAGGCGATCTACCGCCGGAGATCTGCGCGTGAGGTACTATCCACGTCGGCTCAGGCAGCGGCCGTCGTCCCCCTCCGTCGCGCCCTACCGCCAGGGACCCTGGCGGTAGGCTATCTAACCCTACCGCTAGATCCCCTGGCGGTAGCAAAAGGATTAAATCGAATTTTTTCCCAACGAGGTCAGATCTGAATTTGTATCCAAAAGGGTCAAAACACGAAATTTTGCCCCCTTTGTTTGCATTTTGGCTAGAGATTGGGCAAAGCGGGTTCTCTCATTCTCGATTGTAGTAGGTGTGGTTCTAATATCGGGATTAGCGTTGTGTGGTGTGCCATTTGACATTTGTATTCAAACCATGGATGGGTCTCTGCACCCTTTCTTCTATCAATATATGAAACACATGCTTGACATCGAGAATACTTTTAGTATATATTATTATATTATACTTCAAGTGCATATTATTTATATTACATTTTAGTGTCAATCTGAAAATACGAAGGCCTAACAAATAGGAAAGGAGCTATTACCTAGGAGGCATTTAATAATCCTTTGTCAATAAAATATAGTGGTATTGTGCTATCCAAGTATATTATAATTATAATTCTTTTGACTATAATAATGATATTGATTCTCGTTCTAGCAGATTATACACAAACAATGGATGCATGCAAACATTAATGTGAAAAATAATATAGGATTAATAAATGGATCCTTAGAGACTTTCTTTTCAGAACGAATATCCTTGAGATTTGGTCATGCCTCTATATAGTATCACCATAAGGACGTATCATAGCATTAGAAATATGAGTCGATTTTTTGCTCTCGGGCTTCATGGAGCCCTTTATTTTCAAACATCAAAAATCATTTTTTTTACTTTCAAAAAAATGAAAAAAAACACAAGTACTTATAGATACATACTAGATGTGTGTGAAATTTCATCACAAAATATGTTTTTGTGTGCCCTGTACAAACAAATAAAGTAATTTTATAGTGAATAGTACATGTGCTAGAAAATACATTATTTCTTTCATTTTTTTGTAGCTCGCATGGAAAGTCATTTCGTGAACTTCACAGACAAGTAGTCTACATCCATATGTATATGTGTATTTTCTCCAGAATTTTTGAAACTTAATTTTTTTTTTCAAATAAAGGGCTCCATAGAACTCGAGCTTCATTAGGCCTTTCTCTAGAAATATCAACCATGTGGAAAATATAAACTACATCAGAAAAAGGAAATGAAAGCAACTCCTCATGGCACTTATCAAGAACAACATAAAAGCTCCATGCTTGGCAGTTCTGGTGTCTATCACATTGTCATGACATGCGACTAGGAGAAACAAAGGTACATTAATTTTTACACAATCAATGTGTACAAACATATAGCCACCTTGGTTGTTAGACAATATTGATCCGTGCAATTTATATTACACATGGTAACCTGAAAGGGATGTGATACTTTGTCATGTGTTGTGCGGAAGGTTTTAATCGCACGACAACCCAACACCAAACAATGTCCATATGTGCAAGCTTAACTAAAAATGTTGATTTTTGCTACTCTGACCTTTGAAAGTGCTCTGCGCAAATTGGCAACACCACGGAATGATGAGTAGTATGTATTATGATGTGCCAAAATTTGTTGTTTTAAGATATGTTGGATTTCGATAAACGACACAAAGTTGATTTTGTTAGATCAACTATGCAACCTCATGATTTCATCAATGAAGACGTCATTTAAGTTTATTTTATACTAAAAGTGATTTTGCTACTTGTCAGTTATTCAAAATTACTTAGCACTCAACTGACATCGAGAACCATCGATCCGAGCAATGTTCATTTTTTAATTATGAAAGTAAATGCTATATTTTGGCATATGATGAAAACTTATTGAACATTTTTAGGTTTATGAACAAATCTATAAAATCACCGAGAATTACGGATACTACATTTTGACACTACTTGTATAAATTATTGCAACAAGGTGGATATAAGCTAGATCTACACAATGGATGACTTTTAGATATATATATATATATATGAAAACAAATATTAAATCAAACATAAAATGAGTTGATTTTACATTGAAAATATTCATGTTTCACATTCTAATACATGCATTGTCATTTTAAAGATTTCAGGTTGCAAGAGCCAACTAATAAATTTTTCTAAGATATGCTTTAAAATGTGAAAGATAACCATGAATAATAATATTTTCTTTTGAGATTAAAAGGTCGGCAGGCCACCCATCGGGACTTAGAATTTAAGCTTGGGCCATTAGCACCATCTGATTTTTAAGACTAAAAGTCATTGTTAGGTTGGAAATTTGCTGGCCCCCCTCAACTAGCCTTGGCCTTATTGTTTTGGCCCGCCAGCCTAATAATCCCACCACATGCCACAGGGAGTAGTAGCTAGTAAATTTATAGGCCAAAACTAGAAGCCAATAACAAATTGATGTACTGTTGTGATACACAATTTAATGGGCGACATCAATGGTGAATATTTGAAAATAATAATAGTAGTATCAAATATTAAAGGGGCATTTAATAACCAGCTGTATATATTCAAACTCTTGTAATAATATTAATTGACATTAGCTGGCTATGTAGAAGCAAGGGCGAAAACATTAATGTTGAAAGTTGTAGGATCCATATGTTTCCTTTCCAAATGGGAGAACCTCCTATGTTGGACTGTGCCTATATAATACCACCATTAGGATACATCATGAGAAATATCAACCATAAGGAAAGCCACAATAGAAAAGAAATAGGACACCATTTACGATGGACTTTATCAAGAACAATACAAGGGCCCTATGCTTGGTAGTTCTTCGATGTCGCCACTTTTTCATGTCATGCAACTGGGAGAGACAAAGGTACACTCATTTTTTATGTTGGTCCAATGTTGAAGAAATATCATAAACCTTGATTTTGTAGACAATCTTGAGTGACTCTTGCATTTCATACTATATATCCATAGCCTAATCTGAATGGGTTCCTATACTTCGTCATATGTAGAGTGCGACTGCATGGAGAGCTTTGTGTGGAGATTTTAAGATATCACGAGAACCCAACGGTGAACAATGTTAATATTTGTAGACTTAACTGTGAATGGTCTGGTTACGTCTTCGATGACAGCTACTGCGACCGTGGTAAGTGTTGTTGCGCATTGACACCGCCAAAGAAATGATGGGTACTACAATGTGCCAAAAGTTTGGGCTTGTAAGATATGGTGAACTTCAATAAAGTATGCAAGTTGATCTTGATTTGAATATGCAACTCCATGATTTTACCATGAAGTCGTTATTCAGGTTCGTTTGATTTAAATCTCAGTCACCTGAGAATTCCCTAGCACTCAGTTGACGTCTACAAGATTTTATTGCATTGGATGAACAAATTAGTACAATATGCTAAATATTCTTTGGTCTTATGAACAAATTTGGAAAACCAATCGACAATTAGCTGGAACTGAACATCTCACTAGCTCATCCTAGTGAAATAAACCAATTTTCTCTTGACCTATGAAAGTGAACTCCAATATATTGTAATATGAAATATTTTTGACAATTTAATTTTAAACATATAAATAGTGCACACTTGCTTGAAAGTAATTAAATATGTTAAAAGCCAACAAAATGATGGGCCCACTCGACTGATCTTCATGCAGTTGCCTTTGTCCCTCCGTCCCCTCATAGTGCTGCTATACAACACTTATTGCGGCGCTAAAGCGTCGTTGCCCATTCAGCGATTGTAGTACCCGAGACAATCTGAGTACATGCTCACTAGTTGGCGATTCTCCTCCATCTTTTAGCTATAGAACTTGTTGGAGACTTCATCTCTCAACTCGGGTATTTGCTTGAAATATTAACTTCTTCTGGAACATCTCATATGGTCCATGATGTTCAAAACATCTTTGAAGTCCGATTCTAAGCCATAAAGCATGGTGCACAAAACTATCAAGTAGTCATCATATTGAGCTAGCCAAACATTCATAACGTGCGCATCTGCGCTCCTGTGATAGGTGCATCACTAGCGGTGCATTAAGGACATAATTCTTACGTGCGACAATGAGGATAAACCTCGGATCTGGATCAATCCGCATCATTGCTACTAACATTTTCAACACAATTTTCTCTAGGAACATATCAAAATAAACATATGAAAACAACAACACAAGCTATTGATTTACAACATAATTTGCAAAATACTACGGGACTAAGTTCATGATAAATTTAAGTTCAATTAATCATATTACTTAAGAACTCCCACTAGATAGACATCCTCTAATCCTCTAAGTGGCGTGATCCAAATTCAACTAAACCATAACCGATCATCACGTGAAATGGATTAGTTTTCAATGGTGAACATCTCATGTTGATCATATCTACTATATGATTCGCTCGACCTTTCGGTCTCCGTGTCGAGGCCATATCATATGCTAGGCTCGTCAAAGTTTAACTTGAGTATTGCATGTGCAAAGCTGGCTTGCACCCGTGAAAGCTTATCACACGATCATGGTGTGCGGGCACGACGAACTTTGGCAGCAGTGCATACTCGGAGAACACTTCTTGATAATTAGTGAGATCATCTTAAAATGCTACCGATCAATCAAAATAAGATGTATAATAGATAAACATCATATGCAATCAAAATATGTGACATGATATGGCCATGATCATCTTAGCCTTTGATCTCCGTCTCCAATCTTGTCATGATCTCTATCGTCACGGCACGACACCATGATCTTCATCATCTTGATCTACATCAATGTGTCATCACATGGTTGTCTCACCAACTATTGCTCTTGCAACTATTGCTATCGTATAGCGATAAAGTAACAATTATTTGGCACTTGCATCTTATACGACAAAGAGAGACATCCATAGGGCTTTGATTTGCCGATAACTTCAACAAAACATGATCATCTCATATATCATCGTCTTGACCATATCACATCACATGTACTGCAAAAACAAGTTAGGCGTCCTCTACTTTTGTTGTTGCAAGTTTTACGTGGCTGCTACGGGCAAGCAAGAACCAATCTCACCCGCATCAAAACCACAGCGATAGTTTGTCAAGTTGGTGCTGTTTTAACCTTGAGACCGGGCGTGTATACTCAGTTCAACTAAAGTTGGAGCCCGACACCGCTAGTCACCTGTGCAAAGCACCGGTAAAACCAGTCTCGCGTAAGCGTCTGTAATGTCGGTCGGGCCGCTTCATCCAACAATACCGCCCGAACCAAAGTATGACATCTGGTAAGCGGTATGACTTATATCACCCACAACTCACTTGTGTTCTACTCGTGCATATAACATCAAACCATAAAACCTGGCTCGGATGCCCTTTGTTGGGGCGTAGTAATTTCAAAAAATTCCCTCACGCGCAAGATCATGGTGATGCATAGCAGCGAGAGGAGAGTGTTGTCTCGTGCCCTCGTGAACCCGAAGCGGAAGCGTTGGCATAGCGTAGAGAAGTAGTCGTCGTCCTCGGTCCAGCCGATCCAAGCACCGTTACTCGGCACCTCCGAGTTCTTGACAGCGTACAGCTCGATGGCGCTTCCTCGATCTCAATCAGTGAGGCTCCGAGGGTTCCGTCGACGCGATGGCGTGGTGGCGATCTTGATGTTCTCTGTCGCGAGGCCGCCTAAGCACGCTACAATATGATCGAGGTGTAATATCGTGGAGGGGCACCGCACAGCGGCTAAGGCGATCAATGATCAACTTGTGTGTCTAGGGTGCCCCTACCCCGTATATAAAGGAGGAGGGAGGGGCGGCCCTCTCTATAGCGGCGCCTAAGTCCTACTCCCAGGGGTAGGATTCCCCTTTCAGTCCAGTAACCCTTCCATATAGTAGGAGTAGGAGAGAAGGAAGGGAAGAGAGAAGGAGAAGGAAGGAAGAGGCGCCCCCTCTAGTCAATTCGGACTAGCCAAAGGGAGGAGTGCGGCCACCCTTTAAACCCTTTCTCTCCTTTCCCGTATATTAATGAGGCCCAATACGAATTCCGTAACTCTCGGTACTCCGAAAAATACCGAATCACTCGGAACCTTTCCGAACTCGAATATAGTCGTCAATATATCGATCTTTACGTCTCGACCATTTGAAGACTCCTCGTCATCGATCTCATCCGGGACTCCGAACTCCTTGGTACATCAAAACTCATAAACTCATAATAAAGCATCATCGAAACCTTAAGCGTGCGGACCCTACGGTTCGAGAACAATGTAGACATGACGAGACACGTCTCGGTCAATAACCAATAAGCGGGACCTGGATACCCATATTGGTTCCTACATATTCTAAAGATCTTTATCGGTCAAACCGCACAAGAACATACATTGTTCCCTTTGTCATCGGTATGTTACTTGCCGAGATTCGATCGTCGGTATCAATACCTAGTTCAATCTCGTTACCGGCAAGTCTCTTTACTGTTCGTAATACATCATCTCGCAACTAACTCATTAGTTGCAATGCTAAGGCTTAAGTGATGTGCGTTACGAGAGGGCCAGAGATACCTCTCCATTGGAGTGACAAATCCTAATCTCGAAATCGCCAACCCAACAAGTACCTTTGGAACACACTGTAGAGCACCTTTATAATCACCCTGAATTACGTTGTGACGTTTGATAGCACACAAAGTGTTCCTCGTGTAAGGTTGCATAATCTCATAGTCATAGGAACATGTATAAGTCATGAAGAAAGCAATAGCAACATACTAAGCGATTGGGTGCTAAGCTAGGAATGGGTCATGTCAATCAGATCATTCAACTAATGATGTGATCCCGTTAATCAAATAACAACTCTTTGTTCATGGTTAGGAAACATAACCATGTTTGATTAACAAGCTGGTCAATAGAGGCATACTAGTGACACTTTGTTTGTCTATATATTCACATGTATTATGTTTCGGTTAATACAATTCTAGCATGAATAATAGACATTTATCATGAAATAAGGAAATAAATAATAACTTTATTATTGCCTCTAGGGCATATTTCCTTCACTAGCTGTAGCAACAACCTCAACAATAATCTTGGTAGTCGGACACTAAGGACCACAATGGAGGTCGCGTCGAAGCAAAAATAAACACGTTAGCGGCGGCGACAAGGAGGATCGGCGATCGGCCGGATTCGAGGCTCTAAACCGGTCAGTGGAAGAAGCCATTCAAAAGAACCACTCGGTCCGTCAATTTAGACCGAATACTCGACCGCTCATGCGGACACATGGCACCCCGAAAACTTAACCACCAGCGAGAGGCTTGGGTATTTAGCAGGCGAGCAAGTTAATTCCGAAAACAACGACAAGGGGCACAATGACGGCGAGAAGAGACCCGACCGCCCGAGCAGTAAAGGGCGAAGGGTTTCCCCCACAAGTCGCGGACGGTGAACATGATATCGCAACCCATATACCCAAGAGGTTGCGAGCGTGCACTAAGGGGCGTATATCGATGGAGCGATGCGCTAAGTTCAATCTATGGTCCTCTTGCCGATCACTTTCGATCGAAGAGACCATCGACCGATATCCCATGGTGGATTCGCTGCATGGTTTTAGACCCGATGTCGATGGATTTCACCTCACGAGTCGATGGATGGCGGCGTGCTGAACTTTTATCGAGGATACAATGCGCCGAATAGGCATAGACCCTCAAAGTTAAACCTACAAAGATGACCTTCAAAGGCGTCATACCGGTGTTGAGGCCAATTGCGAGCTCGATCCTGCTTGGAAGTGGTCTTGGATCCCGGACAATTTCGGGCGAGTTAATCTTGACATAGTCCGTTCATGGCGGCTATCATGCTCTGCTCGGACGAACCGCGTCCAAAAGTTCAGCGCGTGGTTCGCATACCTCAAGCTCAAGATGCAGGCCCTCGTGGAGTCATCACGGTCAGCGGAAATACGGGCGCTCCCTCGAGCGGAGGAACATCTGACGGCTCTTCGGCGAAGTCAAACAACCTTCTAAGGCAATTTTGAGTCCGACCGTTAAGCGGCGGACACGGCAGCGCCGAACAACATCAACCAAGACCACAGCGCGTTCGAGCGCGGCGTAGCAATGCGGCTAACCCAGCCCTTGCATAATTGCAAGACCAATCCTCCGCGCGTCATTACGCTACGGAATACCATGGGCCTGGGGAGAACGCGACCACCATGAACAGTGCAGCTCGACCACCCGAGGGCTCACAAGTGTGTCGCTCTTTTTTATATTTTTCTTCTTTGTATACACAGGACTCCGTTCACGAGAGGCCTGTCCGTGGCGAACTTCGCCGAACTCCGCGATGCAACAGCCGGGGAGGGAAGAAGGCTGCGGCGAACACTCGGGTGGTCTCCACTACGAGCATTAAATTTGATTATATACCAGTCCGCAGCCCACCTGGAAGGGACATGTTTAATTAGTCAATCCCTTGCTTACCGCACTATTTGTATCATTCTGCGGTCATAGCGAGAATTCCTTGAATAAATAATGCAGCACTTTTTGCTGTTATTGCATTACTTTACATATATGTTCACTAATGACATCTTGCACGTATATTTTGGTACAGCCGAACACGGGGGGAACATGTTCCCCGCATTATGGTGTGATAAGTCCGTACACTTTCAAGTCGGCACCCGAACTTATAGCATTATATGAATCGGCTCTGAATCATGTCTTGGGTCAATAGTTGGGTTTGCACTGGCTCCCGTTTTGGTACCTTACGTTCCGTTATGTCGGCTAAGGTGGCCTTTGGGAGAACCACTGCGATGCGCCCGGTTGAGTGGGCGGCGCCTCGATGGAGAAAGCTAAGCTGGCTGATCATGATAAGCGAGAGACGTCATTTATTGAGAGGTCTTTTCGAGTCATAAAGGCTTATGCCTTCAAAGACCGGGATAATGTCGGCAAAGGCGTGGATAGCGCCCGAACTTCGGTCTTCGAATACTAGGGCTTCGCGAAATTTAAAATTATAGATTCTATGGCTAAGTGAGTGTTCAAGCATTATAAGTCCGGTTGCCTTGTTCGTTGTGTTGGCGCCTCCTAGATGGACCCAAAAAGGAACAAGAGTGCTCAAGTTTATCGAACACCCAGCACTGTGGCTTGAAATTTGGCCGACGACTTGCCATCTCAGATTTTATAAGCGGTATACGAAGGTAATATTTTAAATCAAACAAGTGTTGCCGCATATGAACAAAGATTTCGGTGCAGGGATAATACATAGAAGTCTATTCAATAATTACATCTCAGGGCACTCATCGCAATCTTGCGGGCACCCTTGAGGACAGTCTTATAGTACATCTCGGGCGTATGGTACTCCTTGCCCATTGGCGTGCGTCGGTGATAAGCTTCTCATCGAGGCACCAGTGCACCTTTGCGCGAGGGGCCCGGAGCACCTTCAATGCAGTGGGTATGACCTCAACAAGGGCATGCATCCACCAGCCGCCGCCGCAGGCGATAGCTCGGGCATGGCCCTCAAGCCACAGGCGGACTATAGGGCCCTTCATGTCTGCTTTCGGCTACCTTGTGGGCTCGACCAAGCTGCTTGTGGTCGCTGGGGGAGCCGGATGGCGGCCTCGCATCTTGAGACGGAAGACCTTCTCCGTTGAGCTCCCCTCTCGCCACGGTAGAATCGGTGCGTCGGATACAACTGCGGCAGTCTGCAAGCGCCCACAGAGCTCGAATTAGGGTAAGTGTCGGTGGTTTACATTAACATGCTTGCTTTGCATGAAAAATGCCTTACCTACCGCTATTTTCTTCACATCCTCAACCTCTGAAGGGCCTTATTGGCCTCGGCCTTGGCGGCTTTGGCACTTCGAGCCGAGGCAAGCTCGGACTCTCGAGTCTTTGATCGCGCTCAAACTCTCATGCTTTTCCATGAGCACAGGAGCTCTGCGCACTTCCGCCACGCGTCTCCCTTCTCTCGCTCTGCCCGTTTAGACCGCATGCGTTGGCCGAGACCTGCCTCCTTGAGGTTGCCACCTCGTTCGTGGCCTGCCCATCCTACGTTATCCTTGTTATTTTTATTGCAACCTAAATCATTTTACGTAGGTAACTATTCAAAGTGGTGTTACTCACCTTCTTTGTCCTCGACTGCTTCTTGGCGCGGCGAGCTCTTGCCGGACGCTCGAGTCTGCTTCAACACCGACCTCCGCGGTCGGTCGCGGAGGTCGGCAGCGCAACTTTGCAAACCTATATTGACATAATTTTTAGTAACCCTACATATATCTTTTTAGATCCTCGATCCGCCTTTTCTTTCCGAACGAACCGAGCATCGGGGGCTCTGTCTATGCGGTATTACATTACATAATTTAACTTCTTACCTCAAAGCCCGTTAGAAGGCTGCTGCGACTTGATCGACCCGCTCTTGGCGAGCTGACCTTGAATCACCGCACTCATGATAGTGCGGTGTTCTTCTCGATGGGCGCCTTTGGCGCCTCCACCAGGTTATGCTGCGCCTCGGTTGGCGGGGGCGCCGGTATCCGATCTTGCCCTTCTTGCGAAGGGCCGCTGCCGACCCGGAACCCAGCGGGTTCGGTGTGGAATCGGCGCAAAACCGGAAGCTTCCTTGCGGCGCCTCTGGAGCCTCCTCCCGATGGGTCCCTTCACGGGATCCCTCGGCGTCCTCGAGCGAGGTGGAAGCGATCGGAATGGAATCCACATCCGATGGAGCCAGCGACCCGCTCGGCGGCGGGGAGATCATCGTCGGCAGACTGCGGGCGTGTATGCGGCATTAAAGGACACTATGTGACGCGAAAGAAAATTGCAGATCATTGAGAATGGATACTTACGATCTTGCGGAGCTGGCCCTCGAGGGCCACTCTTCTTCGTTAACGTTGGCGTTGGCGGGCTGTCCGAGGAATAGTTCTTCCCTCTTGGACCCTTCGGCCTCCGGTTGACCTTCCCTCTCTCTCCCTCCTGCAGGAGAGTCTTCTTCCTCCTCCTTGTCTTGAGAGAATCCGTAGCAGTCGTCGGACACTGAAAGCGGAACTCTTCCAGTACCCGTGGCCACGTTCTTGGCCTTCTTCTCGGCACCACATGTGGTGCGGACCGCACCACCAGGCAGGCGTCCGGATTTTCTGGCGGCATGGGGCAGGCGGATGAGCTGCTCGACCTTCTCCATCCGATCTGTCAAAGAAAGGGAGATTGAAACCGCTTAGGGTGAACTATTAACAACAAGTGTCCGTAAGGGTAGAATCACTTACCTCGTCATTTGGATGCTGCGAGGTGAAATCCGCGATCTTCGTCGCGGATCTTGAGGCTTCAGCCCTTAAACAGCACCCTCCAGGCGCCCGTGCGTTGTGTCGAAGAGCCCGCTCAGCGCTGAGTGTTGTGCGGATTAAACTCCCACAGTTGAATGCCCGTTCTTGGCATGGGAGAATCCGCAGACGAGCATGACTTGGACCACATTAACAAGCCTAAGCTTCTTGTTCACGACTTGGATATAGGCTTGGAGTCCGTCGGCTCCTTGAACTACCCATAGCAAGCCCTTCTCTTTCAGGGAGGTGGTACGGGATACAGATCTGAACTGAGGCCGCCCGTACGTAGGGCCTTGGCTCGGTGATGAACCACCCCATTGCCACCCTTAGCGGACTCCACGGCCCGCGAACCCGGAGGGCGTTGGGCATCTTGCCCAACATGGCGCCTCCGCACTCGCTGCGTGCCCTTCACTACCTTGGCTTGACATTGAAGGTCTTGAGCCACAAGCGAAGTGGGGCTGGATCGGAAGAAGGCCTCGCACACGGCGATGAACGCCGAGATGTTGAGGATGAATTGGCGCGGATCGAAATCGAGGCGTAGTAGAACGCGAGCCCCGACGAAGGGGTGAGTGGAAAGCCCGATCCGGAGGAAGAAATCGACCCTCATGGGGCTGGGGGTGGGGATAAGCTGCCTTAGCCGGGCGGATGCCGCGATGTCGCGGAAAGGTATCGGTCTGCGCAGTTTGCGATCTCCTCCTTAGCGGTGGAGGCCAACCATTTACCTCCGCTCCGGACATGGTCGGAGAAGGTTGAGAGCGAGATCTGCTGAACTTGGGTGTTGGAGCTCGAGTCGCGGAGATGGATAAGCAAAGAGGAAGAAGGCGTGGTGAAGGCGGATCCTTATCCCCTTATATAGGCGGACGAAGACTATCGTCCCACCGGCACAGTAAAACTCGCTTATCTCCCAGCGCCACCATCAATGGCATGGTTGGGTTACCCGTCCGTGATGAGAATCCCGGAATAAGGGAACGATCTCCCCTTCGACAAGGCGTGCCAAAACGCTTAGCTAAGCCTTTGAGGTGGTGTAATAAAAAGCGATTCAAGTAAAGGCTTGGTAGCGGTGGCGTCACGCTACAAGATCGTCGGCGATTGAATCTGTGTACATGATATTCTCTCTACGGTGGAATGTGGAAATTATTTTGCGAGCCGGACACTATCACTGTGTTCACAATCTTCTATGGATTATTGAGGAGGAACCCTTGCAATGCGAACATTATCGCCGGACTCGCCGTCATTGAAGCGAGTTCGAGGGCTCTTGAGGAGTCTGGACTAGGGGTGTCCGGACAGCGGATATATCATCGTCGTCGGACTCCAAGACTCTGAAGATACAAGATTGAAGACTCCGTCCCGTGTCCGGATGGGACTTTCCTTGGCGTGGAAGGCAAGCTTGGCGTCGGATATGTAGATCTCCTACCATTGTAACCGACTACTGTGTAACCCTAGCCCTCTCGGTGTCTATATAAACCCGAAGGCTTTAGTCCGTAGGACACAACAATTACAACAATCATACCATAGGCTAGCTTCTAGGTTTAGCCTCCTTGATCTCGTGCTAGATCCACTCTTGTACTACCCATATCATCAATATCAATCAAGTAGGAGTGGGTTTTACCTCCATCGAGAGGCGAACACAGGTAAAACATCGTGTCCTTGTCTCTGTTACCATCCCTGCGACGCGCGATTGGGACCCCCTACCGAGATCCGCGGTTTGACACCGACAATGACCCTCGAGTTGGTCGATGATTACTGCCATGCCGATCAAGGGTCATGCAGCGGCCGGCCAGTGGAAGGACCAAGCTGGCGAGAAGAGTTACCACCCTCATCGGCGGCTGCCCGAGGCTAAGTAACCGTACATCCGGTGTGTCGTTGCCACGGCTCTCGAACACCGAAGACATGCCGCCAAGATGCCGATGAGACGGCTGTGGAGTGATGCGAGGGCCTACATGTGGTATCTTCTCCACAGTCGTGTTTCGAGCGCACCCGGGAACTACATGGCCAGTGCGTTATCATTCTTCCTAGCTGGTGGGATCACGAGGGTACAATTGGGGACCACATCTCGCCTACCTATACCATTTGGTGGGAGAGTATCTAATTGCCTACCTATGAAAGTATGTCCATGACATTTTGTTATATCTGATCCTCATTTGATTTTTTGCAGCAGCTGACATAACCACGATGGGCCGGAGACAAGTCCAATATGGGTGGCTTTGTGCAGGCGTTCTCCATTTGGATGTGGGGCGGCTGCGGTGGGGCGTCTGGCTGCCAAGGCGCCCATGGGGTGCCTATAGCGAAAGCGGCGACAAGGCTCGACACCCACCGTAGCTTCGAGGTGGACATTGTCAAACGGGCCTAAACAAGACTTCGTACAAGACCTACACCAGCGAGTTGGGAGCTTTGGCCTTATGGTAGGTATATGAACTACGCTAAACACATTTGTCTTTGATTCCACTTTTGACCGAGTGGGAACTTACCAGCGTATATGTAATAGGTAAAGTGATGGCGTATCATGACGGCGTGGGACTTTGATCTAAGCGTGATGTGCGATGAGGACCGTGGTCTCTGGTGGTGCATCGTGCCCATGATCTGTGTATGCGCGTCAGTGGCACTTGCCACACGGCGTGTACGCGGTTTGGGGTGTCGCATACCCTACGGGCCGCCCACCGATCTGCGTGACCCGGCGCTCCTTGTGAGTGCACTTGTTCTTTGTGCCCATGAATTCATTGCGTTCGACTTTATTATGATGTTTCTTGTTGCTAATGCCTTGCGGGATGAGCGATAGAAGATTCGATCCTGAGGCTGAGGAAGGCGGAAAAATCATGTGGCAGTGGAACCGGCGGAGTACGGAAAAACGGACAGAGGAAAGTGACTAAGCGGGATGCTTACGGACCGACACAAGTGAATGCGATGATGGCCAAAACACCGTCTTCGTCTCGAGCCTCGGTGGATGGCGGAAGACATGCAAAGCTCATCAATAAGTGGTAAGTTTGAACCGTTGTATTTGTGTATTCATCGCCATTGACTGACTTATGTCATTGCGATGCGGTGAGCTGAGCGATGCATCTTTGAAGCCTCGGATGCACTAGGTGATGCCCGCGGCCTCAATCGAGAACAAAATGAGGGGGACGATGAAGGTACAATTTCATCCTCCTCGGAACAGATGCATCTTGTTCACTTGCAACCATAAACTGATACTTATTATGCCCTTGTTTCATTGTGAGTCACGAAGTTAAGTGAAGTGTTATGCATATTTGGTAGGCTGCTTGGGTGTCTTTGGAAGCTGGGTCGGTTAAACTTATCATCTGTAGCCACACGAGGTCATCGCCTCATCGAGCCATGGTCCCTCGTTGTTTAGGTTGGTTGAGGAGGAGGAGGAGGAGGCATGAAGAAAGGGAGGAGGAGGATGAGAAGGATGAAGCAGCGGGGAGGAGGAGTATGATGAAGATTATGGACCTCCACAACTCAATCATCTCAAGCACCTCAGCACCATGAAGAATCGAAGAACAAGGATTTCTTGGTCGGGACCCTTTCGAGACCCGGTTACTCGGCGGCCCAAGAAAATGAAGAAACCGTTCAAAAATGCGAGGACCGTACCTCCAAGAGGAAGGAAGCAGTGATTATGCTCTTCGATGGTTGGCTCTTGTAGTTGGAACTCCGTTTATGGAGCGGTGTGTTTGCTACTTGTGTGTTGGAACTCCGTTTGTAGCTTATTTGTGGAGCGGTGTGTTTGCTACTTGTGTATCTATGTGGAACTCCGTTTTCTAATTAGTTGAACTCTGTTTGCTATTTGTGGAACTCCGTGGAACTCCGTTTACTAATTAGTTGAAGTTCGTTTGAAATGTTCTTTGCACTTCAAGTTTTGTTAATGTGTATGGGATGTCCAAGTTTAATTGTTTAAGATCTCGATATTCTTGTCATATTTTTGAAACTTGTTGTGATATTGTTTTTGAAAAAAGCAAGCAAATGAAACTTGAAAAATAAACATAGGACCCTACATGAGGACCTGGCGGTAGGATCATATAACCTCTGCCAACCCGCCCTAGCGTAGGGTGAACCTACATGAGCCTTTTCATATTCATTCTGAAGGTTTGCCTGCAAAACCCACACACCCTACCGCGAGGCCTCTGGCGATAGGGTTAGGCGATCTACCGGGGGATCTGCGTGGGAGGTACTATCCCGTCATTTCGAGGCAGCGGCGTCGTCCCCTCCGTCGCGCTACGCGAGGACCACGAGTGACTGTCTTTCTAGCTAGATCCTGGCGGTAGCAAAAGATTAAATCGAATTTTTCCCAACGGTGATCCTGAATTTGTATCCAAAAGGGTCAAAACAATTTGCCCCCTTTGTTTGCATTTTGGCTAGAGATTGGGCAAGCGGGTTCTCTCATTCTCGATTGTAGTAGGTGTGGTTCTAATATCGGGATTAGCGTTGTGTGGTGTGCCATTTTGACATTTGTATTCAAACCATGGATGGGTCTCTGCACTTTCTTCTATCAATATATGAAACACATGCTTGACATAGAAATACTTTTAGTATATATTATTATATTATACTTCAAGTGCATATTATTTATATTACATTTTAGTGTCAATCTGAAAATACCACGAAGCCCTAACAAATAGGAAAGGCTATTACCTAGGAGGCATTTAATAATCCTTTGTCAATAAAATATAGTGGTATTGTGCTATCAAGTATATTATAATTATAATTCTTTTGACTATAATAATGATATTGATTCTCGTTCTAGCAGATTATACACAAACAATGGATGCATGCAAACATTAATGTGAAAAATAATATAGGATTAATAAATGGATCATAGAGACTTTCTTTTCGAGCGAATATCCTTGAGATTTGGTCATGCCTCTATATAGTATCACCATAAGGGCGTATCATAGCATTAGAAATATGAGTCGATTTTTTGCTCTCGGGCTTCATGGAGCCCTTTATTTTCAAACATCAAAAATCATTTTTTACTTTCAAAAAATGAAAAAAAACACTAATACTTATAGATACATACTAGATGTGTGTGAAATTTCATCACAAAATATGTTTTTGTGTGCCCTGTACAAACAAATAAAGTAATTTTATAGTGAATAGTACATGTGCTAGAAAATACATTATTTCTTTCATTTTTTATAGCTACGCATGGAAAGTCATTTCGTGAACTTCACAGACAAGTAGTCTACATCCATATGTATATGTGTATTTTCTCCAGAATTT
>JAHHZJ010001625.1:0-20087 GCA_021437245.1 Aegilops speltoides
GCACTATGAAGTTCTGAGGGTCCATTGAGCCATCCCTCGATGCGGTGCCGTTTCCCTTATTGGGTTTCTGTTTTTTTTCGTTTTGGCATCTGGGGCTGAGTGTAAGCGCCCTTTTTCTTTGCCGGAATTGGGTTTGGGGCGGATTATCCCAAAATTGATTTTCAGTTTTAGGAAACTCTCCATCGCCGCAGTACTTCGTACTATGGGCCTTGATCGGTGAAGCGGCGTAATTATACAACGATCAATGGCGTTTAGGATTCCCCCTTGTCCATCACGTTGTTGCGGAAAGATTGAGATTGCGTTTTCCTCTCGGCAGTCCTTTATCCTGTCCATAACTAGGAGGAATGCGGCCCGATAATGATGTCTTTTTGTTTACGAAGGCTCTTATGGTATTAGAGATAGATCGCATATATGCAGGCGGGTGGGTGGACTAAAATCCAGTTCACGCCCATCTTGGTGCTTTCGAAGGCGAGGGTTTCGAATTTGGAAGCTTGGTTTGTTGGACACAATCCGGAGAAGATGCAGAGGCGATGCATGATTTTAAGTTCAATGCTCGATCGTCATCCCTCAGCGGGAATCCGGCATGGAGGTTGAGGAATCGAGGCGAATAGTTCTCGTCTGGTGAAGAATTGCCGTATCGCTCCTCTACCACTGCGGACGTGGTGGGTGGCTGAGGGAGAGTTAATCTCTCTCGGATCGGTTTTAAGCCCAATCTGGTTGTAGTCCATCGCGCGACTCCAAGGCGGCGTCACGATCAAGAGCTCGTTAACAAGCGAGCTCTATTGGATCTAAGCCATTCGACAGCTTTTGGGCTGTGTGAAGATTATTCCAACGACTTGTGAAGTCATTGCGAAGCAGCGGCGGACGGAGGCGATTCACGAAAACCACCAAGCGGATAGTTTGGCGGCGGCCAAGGTCCCTCGCCGAACACCGTTTTTGAAGATGGGTGGAGCATCCGCTCTATTGGTGGCGACACGGAAGAACTCTCAATGAAAGCACCAATGTCGATTGTCAAAACCGGCGGATCTCGGGTAGGGGTCGAGCTATGCGTCTTAGCGGATGGTAATAGGAGGCGAGGACACGATGTTTTTACCGGAGTTGGGGCCCTCTCGATGGAGGTAAAACCCTACATCTGCTTGATTAATATTGATGATATGGGTTAGTACAAGAGTGGATCTACCACGAGATCAAGGCTAAACCACAGAAGCTAGCCTATGGTATGATTGTTGTAATGTATGTTGTCCTACGGACTAAAGCCCTCCGGTTTATATAGACAGGAGGAGGATAGGAATTACCAGTCGGTTACAATGGTAGGAGATCTACATATCCGTATTGCCATGCTTGCCTTGACGTAAGAAAAGTCCCATCGGACCACGGGCGGAGTCTTCAATCTTGTATCTTAGTAGTCTTGGAGTCCGGCGGATAATGATAGCTCAACCCGGCGACTTGCCATCTCTCGGATTTTATAAATGGCGCCTACGAAGGTAATATTTTAAATCAAACAAGCGTTGCTTAGCACATATGAAGAAAGTTTTTCAGCGCCGAGGATAACACATAGCGAGTTTACTCAATAATTACATCTCTGGGGGCACTCATCGCAAATCTTGGGCACCCTTCAGAGACGATCTTATAGTACATCTCGGGTGTCACGATACTCCTTACCCGTTGGTGGCGCGTCGTTGATAAGCCTCTCGCATCAGCTGCCCGATGCACCTTCTTGACGGGAAAGGGCCCGGCACCTTCAATACAGGCCGGGCGCTTGATGACCTCCACCGAGCACGCGCATCCACCAGCCGCGCCGAGCCGAAATGGCTCGGGCATGGCCTCTCGAGACCACGGCAGGACTATGAGGCCTTCATGGCCTGCTCGGCTACCTTGTGGAGCTCGACCATTTGCAATTTGGTGGCTAGAAACACCGGATGGCTTGACCTCAATCTTTGAGACGGAAGACCTTATCCGTTGAGCTCCCTCCTCGGCTCGGTAGAATCTTGGTGGCATCGGACCTGACTACTGGCCAGTCTGCAGCATACTGAGAGCTCGGTCGGGTAAGTGTCGGGAAGTTTACATTAACATGCTTGCTTTGCATGAAAAATGCCTTACCATAGCTATTTTTCTTCACATCCTCAACCTCGAAGGGCCTTATGGGCCTCGGCCTTGGCGGCTTTGGCACTTCGAGGCGAGGCAAGCTCGAACTCTCGAGTCTTGAGTCGCTCAAACTCTCATGCTTTTCCATGAGGCACAGGCTCTTGCGCACCTCCTCCACCGCGCCTCTGCTTCTCTCGCTCTGCCCGTTCATGGCCGCATTACGTTCGACCCACGGACACAGCCTCCTTGAGTTGCCACCTCATTAGTGTGGCCTGTAGTACCACGTCATCCTTGATATTTTTATTGCAACCTAAATCCTTTTCTATAATGTAACTTTTCAAAGTGGTGTTACTCACCTTCTTTGTCCTCGAGTTGCTTCTTGCGCGGCCGAGCTCTTGCTCGGACCGCTCGAATCTGCTTCAACACCGACCTCTGCGATGCATGCGGCCAGTCGGCCGGCGCAGCAGCTGCAAACCCATATTGACATAATTTTTTAGCAACCCTGCGTATATCTTTTTAGATCCTCGATCGGCTTTTCTTTAGAACACCAACCGAGCATCGAGACTCTTGTTTACATTACATAATTTTAACTTCTTACCTCAAAGCTTTGTTAGAAGAGCTACTGCGAGCTTCGGTCGGCCCGCCCTTGGCGGCTTGAACCTACGAATCACCGCACTCATAATAGTGCGGTGTTCTTCGATGGAGCGCCTTTGGCGCCTCCGGCAAGTTGTCGGCGCCTCGGTTGGGCCGGGGCACGCCCGGCGTCAGTCTTGCCCTTCTTGCGAAGGGCGTCTGCCGGACTCCGGAACCACTGCGGTTTCCGGCATGGAGTCCGGCGCAAAATCCGGGAGGCTGCCTTGCGGCGCGTCCGGAGCCTCCTCCTGATGGGTCCCTTCCTGGGATCCCACCTCGGCGTCCTCGGCGTCGCGGTGGAAGCGGTCGGGATGGAATCCACATCAAGCGAGAGCCAGCGACCAGCTCGATGAAGCGGGGAGATCATCATCGGCGAGATGCGGGCGTTGTCGCGACATTAGAAGGACACTATGTGACACAAAAGAAATTACAAATCATTCAGGAATCCGGATACTTATGATCTTGCTTGGGAGGCTTTGGCCCTTGAGGGCCACTCTTCATCGCCAACGTTGGCGTTGGCGGTGCCGTCCGAGAATAGTTCTTCCCTCTTGGACCCTTGGCCTCCCTGTTGGGAGGCCTTCCTCCTCTCTCCCTCCTGCAGGGAGAGCCTCCTCATCTTGAGGAGAGTCGCCTCGGAGGCATCAGACGATGAGTCGATATCACTGGCGCGGGAACTTCTTGAGTTCCGTGGCCTTTTCTTAACCTTCTTCTCCGCCACCACTTAGAGTGCGGGACCCGCGGCCAGATTAGCGGGCATCTGCTTTGAGTCTTCGGGAAGGGCGGACGATCTACCTGTGGGGCGTCCTCTACCAATCTGTCAAAGGCATTGGGAGTTTTAGATCCCATATAGAGTCAAACTACGAAAACAAGCTGTCCGTGAGGATATGAAGCTCACCTCACCGGCAGGAAGCAGGTCTTGAATCCGCGATCTTGATCGCGGGCGTAGAGAACTTCTCCGCCCTTGAACAGCACCCTCGAGCGGCAACCGTACATCGTGTCGAAGAGCCGCTCGAGTCGGTGTTGTGCGGATCAATCTCCACAGATTGAAGGCCCGTTGTTGGTAGGGAGGATCCGGCGGATGAGCATGACACAGATCACGTTGACAAGCCTAAGCTTCTTGTTCACCAAGGTCGAAAACCCAGCGGAGTCTGTCGGCTCCTCCGAACTACCCTGCAAACCCTTCTCTTTCTAGGAGGTGAGCTGCATAGGGATGCAGATCTGAACTTCGGGGCCGCCGCCCACTTAGGGTGGCGGCTCGGTGATGTAGAACCACCCGATTGCCACCCCTTGCCGGACTCCACAAGGCCCCTTGAGCGGATGGCGTTGGGCATCTTGCCCAACATGGCGCCTCCGCACTCTGCAGGTGCCCTTCACCACCTTCGACAGCGTTGAAGGTCTTGAGCCTGGCGAAGTGGGGCTGGATGCGAAGGAAGGCCTCGCACTGCAGCGATAGCGCCGAGATGTTGAGGATGAAGTTTGGCGCCGTCGTGGAAATCGAGGCCGTAATATACATGAGCCCGGACAAAGGGATGCAATGGGAAGCCCGGTCTTGGGAGGAAGTGGGGAAGGAATACAACCCTCTCATGAGGCCTAGGGATGGGATGAGCTGCCCCTTGTCCGGGCGGCCCGATCTGTGATGTCGCCGGAAGTTATCCGGCTATTGCTTGATTTTTGATAATGCTCCTCCGTCACGGAGGAGGCCAGCCATTGCCTCCGCTCGGACATGGTCGGAGAAGGTCGATCTGAGATCTTGTGGAACTTGGTATTTGGAGCTCAAGTCTTGTGAGATGGATAAGCAAAGGAGGAAGAAGCGTAGGTAAAAAGGGTGGATCCTTATCCTTTTATATGGGCGACGAAGACTATACATCCCCAGGCCTAGTAAAACTAAGCTTATCTCCCAGCGCCACCATCAATGGCGGTTGGGTTCTACGTTAAATTGATGAGAATCCGGAATAAGGGACCACGATCTCTGCCCGACAAGGCGTGCCAAGAAATTGCTTAGCTAAACTTCGGCGAGGTGGTATGATAAAAAAGCGATTCAAGTAAAGGCTTGGTAGTGGCGTGGCGTCATGCCACAAAATCGTCGATAGATTGAACTTGTGTACATATTATTCTCTCTATGGTGGAGTGTGGAATTTATTTTGCGAGCGGACACTACCGGTGTTCACAATCTTACATGAATTATTTAGAGGAGGAACCGCCTTGCAATGCCGCGAACAATATCGCGCCCGGACTCATCGTCATTGAAGCCTGGTTCGAGACTCTTGAGGAGTCTGGACTAGGGGTGTCCGGACAGCGGACTATCATCGTCGGCGGACTCGAAGACTATGAAGATACAAGATTGAAGACTTCGTCCGTGTCGAGGATGGGACTTTCCTTGGCATGGAAGGCAAGCTTGGCGATCTGGATATGTAGATCTCCTACCATTGTAACCCGACTACTGTGTAACCCTAGCCCTCTCCGATGTCTATATAAGCCGGAGGGTTTTAGTCCGTGAGACGAACAACCATTACAACAATCATACCATAGGCTAGCTTCTAGGGTTTAGCCTCCTTGATCTCTGGTAGATCCACTCTTGTACTACCCATATCATCAATATCAATCAAGCGGGAGTAGGGTTTTACCTCCATCGAGAGGGCGAACACAGGTAAAAAATTCGTGTCCCTTGTCTCCTGTTACCATCCGCCTAGGCCTTGCGATTCGGGACCCCTTCCAGCCGCGGTTTTGACAAGCAGCTGAGCGTCGGCCGTGTAGTTCAAACTTCAAACTGACGATGGCGAGCGTAGCTTTCAATCTGCTCGGATGGCCAAGTGAATTGGCCCATGATGCAAAACCGCCCGAATCACGAATCTATCAGGAAAAAGTCTACACACTGGGCAGCATCGTTGTTGTTGATGATCGAAGAGCCATCGGGCCTAAAGGCGGACGACGAGAGAGAACTCTCAATGAAAGCACCAATGTCGGTGTCCAAAACGGCGGATCTCGGTAGAGGGTCCCGAACTATGCGTCTAGGCGGATGGTAACGAGACAAGGGACCGCGATGTTTTACCCAGTTTGGGCCCTGAGGTAAACCTACTCTGCTTGATTGATATTGATGATATCCGTGGATACAAGTGATCCTAGATCGAGACTAAACCTAGAAGCTAGCCTATGGATGATGATAGATTAGATCCGGGACTAGAACCCTTGGTTTATATAGTCAGAAGAGGGTTAGGGTTACCAGTGGGTTACAATGGAAAGATCTGACAAATCCATATCGCAAAGCTTCCTGAGGAAATGCATGTCGGTTATGGGACGAAGTCGTATATCTTCATAGTCGAGTCGGCGAAGATGATAGTTAGCTATCCGGACACCCCTAATCCAGACTCCTCAAGAGTGTCTTGCATGTTTAATTGAGTAGTTTTCTCATGGCATATTCATATAAGCATTAGTGAATGTTATATTGCATGCCAAAGCAAGCTACATGTGAGCTTGAAATTTGATGAGTTTATATGATGGTGAGATAACTTTGATCATGTGGTGGCATGATAGGTTGTAAGTTAGTATTGTTGAAGCATGCCACTCTTATGCTAACCGTTTAACTCCGGTATTGCGTGGATCAAGTCATGTTCCGTTCGTCCCCTTTTCGTCTGCCACATGTCTTCTACAAAGAATGCGGTCTAGTCGATTGCAAACCTCTTTCCTCGTACACACCAAATAGAGGTGCGTGATGAGGGTTCCATAGCCCTAGATTAAATCCGTCATCGGTCGGGGCATGGGTGTTCGGTTGGGGCCAGGAGGGCACCTTAAGCAGCGTGATATAAATTTGATCCCATGCTACTCGAGGTTGTGGCCTCCCGTCTTAGAGTTTTTCTTGAGCGTTGCCTAGGGTGATTCTGGCAGCGGAATGTGAAAATGGGTGTGTCTTGGTTAGATGTGTTTCTTCTAAAATAAATAAGCGGAACTAGTCCTTTGTGACTATGGAAATCCGTTGGCTGTGGGTAAGGAGTACAAACTCTCTGAGTTAAAACATGTCGAGATAACAGTATCCATGGTCAGAACTGTGATCAACATGTCAATGTCGATGTCGATGTCGAGTCTCAGCGTCGTCTCGGCGTTAGCCTCGATGTCGATGTCGATGTCGATCTCAACGTCCCGTCTCGGCGTCGGACCTCGGATGTCGATCTCGGTGACAATCCAGGAGAATAAACTTGAGTGTTAAACCCGGCTGAATGTTGTTTCCTGTGGATGGACTAACCAGTTTATTATTATGTATTGAGTATTTCCTTGGGATGATTTAAATTTATGAGCTACTTGAATTCGAATGGTGAAATATAAGCCCTTTATCTGATGTCGCTCAGAGGTCCGACTGTGGCATTCTCGTTACTTACTTTTGATATAATCCCATTATGTGATGTCGCTCAGATGTCCGACTGTGGCATTCTTGTTATTTACTTTTGATATAAGCCCTTTATGTGATGTTGCTCAGACGTCCGACTGTGGCATTCTTGTTATTTACTTTTGATATAAGCCCTTTATGTGATGTCGCTCAGACGTCCTACTGTGGCATTCTCGTTATTTACTTTTGATATAAGCCCTTTATGTGATGTCGCTCAGACATCCGACTTTGGCATCCATGTTGTTTACTTTCAATATAAGCCCTTTTTGAGATGTCGCTTAGACGTCCGACTGTGGCATGCACTGTCGTTTATATTTCAATATAAGCCCTCTATGTGGTGTATACGGCGCTATTGCTGACATGTTACTTTATTTTTACCTTCGGTAAGCGGACACCGATCGTTCTTCAATTATTTTATTGGGATTTGGAGAGACTACTTGACTTCCTTTTATTTAACATCACGATGCAAATTTATTATCATAGTGTGCATTACTAGTACGCTCATGTGCATCAAGTTTGCATTTGTTATATCTTATGTCCAAACTGTCTTGCGAGTACATTGAAAGTACTCACGGCTTGTTGATTTGGCGGATGTTGTGAAAGCGATCTTATGGATCAAAATGCGATAGCGAGTCGATGCCTAGATGAGTCCTAGTCGGTCTGTGTGATCTTGGGTTGGTTACTTGTATCATATATGCTTCGCTACCCTAATAAAGTCATCGAGCCTCACTCTGGCGCTCGATGAAATTTATGGGTAGGAGTCATGTCACCCACTTAACTATGACATATCCACCACCACTTTTATTACGAGTGAGTAGTTATGCCACCATACCCTTCTGTCATATCCGCCTTTTTGTATAATATCGGCGTGCTTGTAATAAATTGTTGAGCAGCCTCAGCTCAACCTTGTATAATATTTAGTACTTCTGGATTTCTGAATCAAGGATTTGTCTACTAGTAAGGCAGATTTTCCTATACTTATGCGATAAAATGGGCGATTTTTCAATAAATATTTTATTGGAAAATGGGGTCTGACTAACTAACTTAATTATCTTGTAACACTCCAAAAATTTTGATTCGGTTTTATTAAATTGTTTAATTAATTGGAAGGAGGTTATTTAATTTTTTTTGAGACTCTCCTCAAAAATTTTCTTTTATGACAAATATTTTTTATGAGTCCTTCTCAATATTGATTTTTGGTCTTGAGGGTTTTTCAACATGAGTTGGCTCAACACAAATAATATTGGAAGGTTTTACAATTCTTTCTATTAAAAAGAAATCCTATGGATTATGGATTTATTCTTTTCCCATTTAAAAATTTCTCTTTTGCCATGACATATGTTGATATCTTTCTTTCAAAATCCACTCCCTACGTTGGGTCAAGTAAAACACCCAATTCCAGCAAGTTTCAACCTAATTTAGATTTTCTTTCTATTTATTTTATCCTCAAATCTTTTTCTGTCTTTTACTTTGGACTCTTGGGATTTACAAAGGAAGTACGGATCCTTTAAATTCTTGAGCCCAAGCAAATACCTAGCTAGTACCTAGTATAAATCAACCAAGCCATCAAGATCCTTTGGTCCACGGTTCAGATTTTTCAAAATATGCTTCTTTGCAAGTTTGAACCAGATTTGCCATTTTTGGTGAAATTCATTCTTTTGCTTCTCCTAAAAGTCTGAGATAAATCAGGTAGCCTCTAGATGCATCAAGAGGTCACCTCACCAAGGATCAACTCAAGAAAAAATTTCCACGTGCCCAAAACATTTTAAATCGAGCTATTTGGCGTGCCGTTCTGTAAAAGTTGAGGAGTTAGGTGTTGATTCTGTCGTCAGTGTTGTTTTCTTCAGAGCCGCGGCGTCAATCTCGCCAGTGCTCGCTCTGGCCTCCTGCTCCCTGCTTCTCCTTCTTATCCATCGCGCCGCATGGTTTTTTGGGCGACGCGCGCGACATCTCTGGCGGCGTGTCTCCTTAGCGCCGGTGTTTTCCGGTGATGGCGAGAACCACCCGTGGCGGCAGCAGAGCCAGCTACGCCATCTGTTGTCGAGCTTTGCCCACACCACGAAGCTCTGGCGTGGCGTCTTCTTCCCGTGCATCTTCTGCAACCACGATCACCATAACACGAAAGCCGAGGCGCGGTCTCTGCGCAAGCGTACCGTGAGGCCGTTCCGTCGAAAGACTTGGAGTATTGCCCAAGTGTACCAAGATTAGGCGTTGGATGAAGCTAGTGGACCAACACGAAGCTGCCCAGTCACCTAAACCTTCCGTTCAACCTCTACCTCACCATGTCGCTATCGCCGGAGATATCCGTTCTCGGCACGCCTCGGAACCGGCTATAAAGGGGCCTTGAGCTGCGTTCTCGACCGGCAGCTACCCCTCCACCTGCGCCGGGACTGCACCCGGCCACTAAGAGGACCTCGAGAGGCCTTCTTCCTCGACTCTGGCACGCCCGATCCGCCGGGATCCGGCAAGATCCTCTCTGGTGAGCAACCCGCCTCCCAATCCTTGTCAGCAACCTCCTAGTGCACCCACCCTTCTAACCCGAGCCCCAATTTGACGTTTGCAGCCCTCCTCGGTGAGATCCATCACCGCATGAACCACTGTCCGTCGGAGTGGAGGCCGCCGTCAACGTGGTGCTCGCCGACGACCAACTCCAGCACCCACAGACGCGGGAGAGCTCCTTGAGTCCGTAGGTACCCTCCACTCCCCCTGCCTCGCCGTGGATCGACACCGCGACTACTAAACCTCGGGCGCCAGCCCAGGACTACTTACAGTTTTAAACCTGGTGGGTGGGACCCCCTCGTCGACTTTCTCCTTTTATTGAAGCGTTTACGGGCGCCTTCGGGCAAAAGACGTTTTCTAACCAAAACGTTTCTTTCTTTTTTAATCTAGCCCTAGAAAGTTTTTGTTTCATCACAGATTAGTCCCTGGACTAAAACCCTTATAACTTTTAAACAAAAGATGATTTTGAGTTGATTCTTTTCTGTCATCTTTATTTTTCTATCTACTTTTTATCATATTTATTTGGAAATTATTTCGAACAACTTTTATGCCGCATACGGTATTTACGTTAGTATCTGATTTTTTATAACGTGAATCACGGGAAGGAGGTGGTAAGACATAAACTTCACGAGCTAGACTCAGAGCTACTCCGAACCGAGGCAAGCATGTTTGAACCTTTGATATGATGAGTGTCTTGCATGTTTACTTGAGTAGTTTTCTCATGGCATGTTCATATAAGCATTAGTAGAATGTTATATTGCATGCAAAGCAAGCTACTAAGTGAGCTTGAAATTTAATGAGTTTATATGATGGTGAGTAAACCTGATCATGCGGTGGCATGATAGGTTTACCAACTAGTATTGTTGAAGCATGCCGGTCTTATGCCAACCCGTTAACTCCGGTGATAGCGTGGATCAAGTCATGTTCCGTTCGTCCCTTTTCGTCTTTGCCACATGTCTTCTACAAAGAATGCGGTCTAGTCGATTTACAAACCTCTTTCCTCGTACACACCAAATAGAGGGGCCGTGATGAGGGTTCCATGGCCTGGATTAAAGCCGTCATCCGGTCGGGGGCATGGGTGTTTCGGTTGGGACAAGAGGGGCACCCTTAAGGCCTTGCGATATAAATTTGTTCCCATGCTACTCGAGGTTGTGGCCTCCCCATCTTAGAGTTTTTCTTGAACGTTGTCTAGGGTGATTCCTGGCAGCGGAATGTGAAATGGGTGTGTACTGGTTAGATGTGTTTCTTTTAAAATACCGTAAGCGGAACTAGTCCTTTGCGACTATGTAAATCCGTTGGCTGTGGGTAAGGAGTACAAACTCTGCGAGTCAAAACCGGTCGAAATAGCGAGTGTCCATGGTCAGGGCCATGATCAACATGTCAATGTCGATTTGATGTCGGTCTCAGCGTCCGTCTTAGTGTCGATCTCGATTGTGGGTCGGTGACAATCCGGGAGAATAAACATGAGTGTTAAACCCGGCTGAATGTTGTTTCCTGTGGATGGACTAACCAGTTTATTATTATGTATTGAGTATTTCCTTGGGATGATTTAAATTTATGAGCTACTTGAATTCGAATGCTGAAATATAAGCCCTTTATGTGATGTCGCTCAGACGTCCGATTGTGGCATTCTCGTTATTTAATTTTGATATAAGCCCTTTATGTGATGTCGCTCAGACGTCCGACTGTGGCATTCTTGTAAATTACTTTTGATATAAGCCCTTTATGTGATGTCGCTCAGACGTCCGACTATGGCATTCTTGTTATTTACTTTTGATATAAGCCCTTTATGTGATGTCGCTCAGATGTCCTACTGTGGCATTCTCATTATTTACTTTTGATATAAGCCCTTTATGTGATTTCGCTCAGACGTCCGACTGTGGCATCCATGTTGTTTACTTTCAATATAAGCCCTTTTCGAGATGTCGCTTAGACGTCCGACTGTTGCACGCACTATCGTTTATATTTCAATATAAGCCCTCTATGTGGTGTGCATACGGCCTTGCATTGCGACATGTTAATTTATTTTTACCTTCGGCGTCTCTTGGACACCCGATCGGTCTTCATTTATGTTATTGGGATTTGGAGGACTACCACTGAATTCCTTCTTATTTAACATCAGATTGCAAATTTATTATCGAGTGTGCATTACTAGTACGCTCATGTGCATCATGTTTGCATTTGTTATATCTTATGTCCAAACTGTCTTGCGGTACATTCAAAATACTCACGGCTTGTTGATTTGGCGGATGTTGATGAAAGCGATCTTATGGATGAAGAATACGATAAGCGAGTCCGGCGCCTAGAGAGTCGATCGATCCGTCCGTGCGATCACGGGTTGGTTACTAGTATCATATCGCTTTCACTACCTAATAAAGTCATCGAGCCTCACTCACGTAGCTCGATGGTGTATAGATAGAGTCATGTCACCCACTTCACTATGACATATCCACCACCATTTTTATTATGTCGTAGTTATGCCACCATACCCTTGTGTCATATCTGTGAGGAGTCTCTGGACTAGGGGTGTCCGGACGGCGGACTATAATTATCCGCGGACTCCAAGATTATGAAGATACAAGATTGAAGAGTCCGTCCCATGTCGGATGGGACTTTCCTTGGCGTGGAAGGCAAGCTTGCTTGTCTGGGATATGTAGATCTCCTACCATTGTAACAGACTACTGTGTAACCCTAGCCTCCTCGGTGTCTATATAAACCGAGAGGGCTTTAGTCAAGTAGGGACAACATACATTACAACAATCATACCATAATCTAGCTTCTAGGGTTTAGCCTCCTTGATCTCGTGGTAGATCCACTCTTGTACTACCCATATCATCAATATTAATCAAGCGGGGCGTGAGGTTTACCTCCATCAAGAGGGCCGAACACAGAGTAAAACATCGTGTCCCTCGTCTCCTGTTACCATCCGCCTAGGCATGCAGATTCGGGACCCCCTACCGAGATCCGCGGTTTTGACACCGACATTGGTGCTTTCATTGAGAGTTCCTGTATGCGTCACCGATAGAAGGATGCCTCCACCGTCTTCAAAAGCGGTGTTTTTTACGCCGAAGGGCCTTAGCCGTAGGCCAAACTATCCGGCTTAGTGGTTGTCTTATGACCTTTGTCGACGTACCGCTTCGATAATGACTTTGCAAGTAAATGAGAAGCAATCTTATCGACCCTAAAGCTGCGAGCAGTTGGACCCAATAGAGCTCTCGTGCATTAATGAGCTCTTGGATCGCATCGCCGCCACAGGAGTCGCTTCAGGACTACAACCAGATTGGGCTTAAAACCGATCTAGAGATTAACTCTCCCGGGCCACCCACCACATTGAAGTGGTTGAGAAGCATCTGGCAACTCTTTGCACATGTTGAAAACAATTCATGTCAGTTCACAGAACCCTCCATGCATTCAGCGGAGGGGCGGACTTGATCAGTATTGAACTTAAAATCATGCATCGCCCGGACTCATTTGGATTGTGTCCAGCAAACCAAGCTTCGAATTGAAACCCTCGGCCTTTGAGCCCCAAGATGGGCGGGGATCGGATTTTAGTCCACCCACCGCCCGGACATATCGATCTATCTCTATCTGGCAAGAGCCCATTGAAGCGATTACATCACTCTTGGGCGAGATTCCTCACAGTTATGGGCCGGATAAAGGACTGCCGAGAGGAAAGCATAATATCAATCTTACGCAATAGCGCGCGGACAAGGGAATACTAGCGCCATTGATCGCTGCAAAATTACAGCGCTTCACCGTCTGGCATCCATTATGCGAAAGTACTAGGCGATGGAAACTTAGGAAAACCGAAAATTAATTTTGGGATAATCCATTTAAACCAAGTCCATGACAAAAGGCGCCTCACACTCGGGCCCCGATGCAAAAGCGAAAAAACAAAAACCCAACAAGGGAAGCAGAACCGTCTTTGGAGGGATGGCTAAGCGGACCTATAAGCTTCATAGTGCGAGAGGAGCCGTCCCAACACATAGCCTTGAGCATGTTGGATATTACGGCGGTGGCCAAAAGTGGCGAGAGCTTCTAGCTCGAAACCACTCCAACAAAACCAGGCCGCAGTATCAGCGATCTTGAGACCTTCGCATCAAACAATATCGGCGAACAATCCATGACTTCGTAAAGTCTACCAAGTAGAAACAGCCAATCCATTGGCGACACGGCTATTACCTTCAACACGGTGATGAGCCTAAATTCGAACAACGAGCTCGGTTGCTGGTACTTAGTCCCATAGTGGGCGGCTTCGTGACAAAAGTCCTCATGGATGGCGGCGGACTAAACCTCATTCTGAAAACTCTGCGAAAAATGGAAATCGTTTGGAGCCGTATTGAGTAAAGCGGCACAACCTTTAGAGGAATAATCCCTATGGCAGGAAGCGCTGCCTTTGGAAAAATCACACTTTCGATGTGGTGTTACGGCTCACCGGACAATTCTGATCCGAAGAGGTCACGTTCGGTGGCCTGTTGAGCAGCGGGTATCCGCCATATTAGGACAAAGGCATTCACAATTTTTCAAGCGATTGCCTCATTACGGGTGCATGAAGCTCAAAATGCAGGCCCGGAGAATAATCACTCTCGCTAGTGATCTGGACATAGCACTCCTTGGCTGAAAACAAAGCGGCCGCACTAGCCCTCGAGGCACTATCCCGAAGCCTTAGTGGCAAGAGAACTCACCAGCTGCGCTCTCACGTGAAACGAGGCGATGTGATACTCGATAAAAGATCCAAGTCCACCTCCTTCAAACCAGCAGATGAAATAATAAAATTCAGGTCCATCCAGCGGACCCAACAAAAGGCGGCCTCCATTGGGGCACAAGTGAACCCGAAGTTGGCCTTGCGCGCTTGCGAATTCCTGGGAAAATTGGGATATCTTCACTGGCATCCCGGACATGCGGAATACGCCATGAGTTGGCGAACACAGCCTAAACATCCTAAAAGTTTAAGCCCGATCAAGCAGGCTCTTGACGATTTTCGAACCCAAAAACGAGCAATGGGAGAAGAGCTAGCCAAACTCTTGGGCGGATTCATTAGAGATATCAAACATCCGGATTGGCTAGCAAATCTGGTGATGGTACCAAGAAGGATAAATCCACGGGCGCCTCGTAGCCGATTTTAAAGACCTCAATAAGGCTTGCCCAAGGATCCCTTCCTCTCCCCGCATCGATCAAATTATCGATGCTCTGACGAAACACGATTCATTGTGCTTCACGGGCGCATACTCGGCTATCATCAAATTAAGATGGCGGAGCGGACCAAGCGCAGCGGCATTCATCACTCCATCACGGACCATTACAGCTTCAACCGATGCCGCCGGACTTAAAAATGCGGCGCAACATATCGGCGCATGATTCAAACATGTCGGCCACGGATCGGCAAAACAATCGAGGCATCACGTGAGCGGCGTAGTCGTCAAAACAAAACACGTCGAAACTCTAGTAGACAATTTGAGGCTCACATTCGACAACCTCAATGCATATGACATCAAGCTGAATCCGGAAAAATGCGTTTTCGGCGTACCAGCCGGAAAGCTGCTGGGCTTCATTGTATCCGGTAGAGGAATTGAAGCAAATCCATCTAAAATCAAAGCTCATCACGAGTTGGATATTCCAAAGACCTCAAACAAATACAAAATTAACGAGGATGCGTGGCAGCCTTAAGCGCTTTATCTCTGTCTAGGAGAAAAGGCGTTGCCCTATCTCGCCTCCTCGGCATGCCGAACACTTTGGTGGATGGATGCTACCTTTGCGGACTCGAAGAAATAAAGGCCATATTGGCAACAAATCCGGTCTGGCTGCGCCCACAGGCGAACCAATGTTGTTATACATCGCAGACAGCATCAAGTTGTAGCGGTCCTCGTCGTCGAGCAGGCGGACGAGAAGGGCATAAATTCCCTCTTCAAAACCGATGTATTATGTATCCCTTTGTGTTAACCCCCTACAAATCCGTTACCCGCACTATCGAGAAGATAGCATATCACGGTGTTCATGGCGTCAGCTCAGGCACTACTTTCAAGAGTGTTCGATAACGATGGCCTCTGAAGTACCACTCAATGACATTATAAATAACATGAAGCAACGGGCAGGATTGCAAAATGGGCCATTGAGCTCTTACCATTGACATAACTTACAAACCTCGTGAGCCATAAAGTCACAAGTTTTGGCTGACTTAATGCCGAATGGACGAACCGAACTCCCTAAAGTCTGGTGCATACTCAAGCTGGACTATGCATTTAAGCGGCTCCAAAATGTTGGTCGGATGAAGGGGCTGGCGTCGTCTTGGCGTCCCCAACAGAATCTGATCCGTATGTACTTCAAATAATGTACCACGGACTCCAACAATGCAGCCGAATCTGAGGCCTGTTACATGGTCTCGGATGGCGGTCTCCAAGGGCATTCAGCGCCTAGAGATGCTTGAAGATTCAAACCTTGCAATATCCCAAATAAATGGAGACTTTGACACAAGGATCCGAAAATGGCAGCATATCATAGCAGCTGTCCTAAAAATGTCAGCTCGGTTTGAAGGACTTGAATTCCATCACATAGCAGAGATAATAACCAAGCGGCGTCACGCGCTTGCGCATCGGTAGCAACGTGATCTTGTCCTCAAATATCTTCCTAAGCGGCTCTTCAAGCCATAGTACTATGGGAAGAGGGAGGATGACAAACCGGAAAAACCGCACCAACGGTGATTGGCGGATGACATAACACCTTATTACGTCATAATGGCGATGTCGCGTGGGCGGAACCTTTCTAGCCTACTTACTTGGGCAGAAATTCCGAAGACCAAAAGCGAGGCCCATTGCATAGTCCGCGATCGAAGGCCTACAAGGTCCATGAGGAGAACTTTATAAGAAAAGTACAAGCGGAGTCCTTGAGGTGTATCTCCAGAAGAGGAAGGGCCAAACCTCTGGCTGAAATTCATGCGGACTAGGCGGACACCAATGACACCGGGCCCTTGTAGGAAAGGCATTCCGTCAGGAGTTTTATTGGCCGGCGGCCGGGCGACAGCGAGGACTTGGTCGGCGATCGTTGGTTGTCGGCTCTTTTCTAATCGAGCCATATGCCACCCACGCCCTCAAAACCATACCCATTACGGCGGTTTAGGTCAGGGGGCTTGACATGGTTGGACCCTTAAAGGGAACCCACAAACAAAAGGTACCTATTGGTCATGGTGGATAAATTCACCAAATGGATAGAGGCCAAACAGGTCAAAGCAGCTGATCGGACCAGTGATAGACTTTATATCGGGGTGGTACACGTTCTGAGTCCCCATAGCATCATCACCAGACAATGACACGAACTTCTGGCCAAGCGAGGTTAAGTCATGGTGCAAAAATATGGGCATCAAGCTCGACTAAGCTTGATCTATCACCCTCAAACCAGCGGTCAGTGGAAAGAGCAAATGGTCTAATAATGGCGGCATTAAACCAGTTAGTGAGGTCACTTACTAAATCCAACACACAATGGGCGAGGGCTCGACTCCGTACTCACGGGGAGCTGCGGACAGCGCCTAACGTACTACGATTCACACCATTTTTTATGGTATCTGGCGCAAAGGCGGTCTTGCCTGTGACATTATTCATGACTCACCTCAGTGCGCATGTATGAGAAAGAGGCCAAGCTTGATCGGCGGGACAGCTTGGACACATTGGAGGAAAAACGTGGCGTCGCGAAGGCTCGTTCCGCATTTTATCGGCCGGCAGGCCGAAGATATCAAAAGCTGAGAAATGCGGGCCAAGACTTACAACGTTGGCGAACTAGTTCTTTGCTTGGGACAAGAAAAAGGACAAGCTCAAGCCCAAATGGGAGGGCCCCTTCATTATCGATCAAGTCTGACCGGTAGGAGCATCTTGTCTCTGAAATCGTCGGATAACCGACTCGAGGCGAACCCATGGAGCGCAGCCCGCCTCAGACGATTCTATGCCTAAGCCCGGACTAAGAGTTCGTCCCTTCCCGATCCAAACTTTTACACTTGGTGTCTTTTGTTTCTCTTTTTATGCCTTTTATTTAAAAAGCCCTTACGGGCCTATTTTCGCATTTTTAGCATCATGATGTGCCATCCGCACTCATTATTCACAGGGGCTTCTTTTCTGAAGCTCAATTATCAGGTTTCATACCCGGCACATGTGTCAAGCTTCCACATGTACCTTTTACTCGCCATTATATGCATCGATATGACTTAAGTTTTGGCCAAGCTGGGTTGCCTGCTCTGTGCTTACCCCTCGTTCGATTGTTACGCTGGGAGGTAAAGGAGCACCTCTGCGATTATTCTTGCCGGGTCGACCGAATGTGTACCTCGGTAGGTGAAGCAGCTAAGCGTTCTTAAGGGAATATTGATCGGTGACTTAAAGATGTTTACCTATTTATCTATTTGCCCTAGATGTTTCTTTGCTTTCTTTGCGGTCGGACATGCACTTTGGGCATGCCTCGAGAAAAGGAACCCATACTTGAACTATTCTCCTGGAAGATGTTTCTTACTAACCATGTAATATAACATAACTAGTTGGGCACTTGTCGATAAAGCACTAATGACCCCTACGCTTTGGTCTCCATGCATACCACGGTTATTTCTTAACCAAAGGTATTCGGACACACTCCGGACTCTAGGGTCGAGGTTGAAGCGAAAAGGTCGGCCAAGACAAGCGATCTACAATCCGGCTAGAAGGCATTTCACATGTCACTTTAAGGATAACATACATTGTCAAGTTCTTGATTGTATTCCTCCTCAATCCCGTCTAACAGGCTGTCTAGTTCTGATCCCGTTGGGAAAATTTAGCAGCCAACTCTACTTGGTTGTACACTAAACTCACGAGGATCTCCTTCCCCGCCAGACCCCACCGGTCCAACCGGACATGTGGTTGGGATCCGCCTTCTTGTCTTAGCGTCTTCACCATGGCCCAAGCCTCCCGGCACCTTGATGACAAGCTGAAATCTTCCACAAGCAGGCGCTGCCGCCTCCTGCAGCTTCTGCCAAGCTCCCGAGGCCCTCGGGTAGGGTGAGGCTGGCCATAAAACTGAGCAGCCTGCTCATTGCTGCGAACTTCGTTCAGTAGCATTGCATTAGCAGTTCGGGAAGTTGATCACCTTGATATGGGCATCTCCTCTGCGGGGCGACCCATGAGTATACCTACAAGACATATCTTGTCAAAATACTTCCTCGCCGAACTCTTCTTTTCAAAAGAGTCCGCTCAAGCACTTACTATAAATGCCAGTGCGCAAGCCGCTGATTCTCCTTATGCGGGCGGACACTCGGCGGCGCCTTTCAGCTCTTCTCCGAGCTTGGCGTTGGCATCTGGAGCTTGTTCCTTTCTGCTGAACCCTATTAGGCACACTCTCGCCGACCTTTAGCGGCGCGGCAATCTGCATGTCCGGATCTTGTCCGTGGTACACTAATGTCATTATTAGATTCGGCGCGCCGCCGCTAGCGCTTATATTTATTAATAAAAATGTGTTACGGAGGAGGGGTCTTTGCGTCTCCTCCTGCGGCAAATCTTGGCCTCAAGTTGGGCCTTGCAATCTTGCGCGCTCGAGAGATAGCTGGGCGTTCTTCTCGGTAAGATCCTGCGTTTTCAAATGATCCTTAATCAGTTAGCATAACTACTTTAAGTCTCGGGGCTCTTGCTATATACAACCATTAAAATTCCCTTACCGTGTATGTCTTTCACGTCTCTTGCTCCGTGGCTCTGGTAAAACCATCTTGAGTGGCATGGAGATGTCGTCCCCTGCGTTAAAGCCATCCAATGCCTCGAGGAAAAACGCTTCACGAAATCTTGTCGGCGGCACCTATGGTTCATGGCGCTCTCCACCTCAGACTTGGTGGCGGACGATCTGTCGGTAATCCTCCGTTGGAGAAGGATCCAGCCTGCGTCTTGTGCTTGCCTCCCCTCCGGTAAGGCGGTATTGGGCAGCTGGTGTGTAGGTCGGATCGGCAACCTGCGCGCCATGATCCGTGGCCTTTTTCTCCTACAAAGATCATGAGCACTTCGCGTTTCCTTGGAACATTGCTACGAAAATTCAAATCTGAGCTATACCTTTGCGGTGATGTTTCCCGCCCGCACCCGCTCCTTTTCCGCTTTCTTTGGTCGGGGTGGCCTTTGTTGGTCGGCCGCCCATGAGCTCGGCTTCTAGTAAGGCTCTTCCTGCAAAATACCATCGTTCGAAGGTTAGAAATGGGCGGGAAGAGATAATGGTGTCTGACTTGGTCGCGGTCACTGAGGAAGCGGACTTAGTCGGGGTAGTCGCCGTGATGGCGACAAAGCATTGTCTATGCTTGAGCTGGTAAAACACCCGTCGATCAGCTCCACCTTGATGTCGGGTCCTCTTGGAGGCGGATCGAGATCTTCACGGATCCTCGGGTTGCGGCAGGACTCACCATGTCCTCCACGGTCGGCGTAGATCCTCGCCAAAAGACATAATGTAAGAAGCTTAAACTTGAAAGCATGGGTTGAACCCTTCAAGGTGTTCACTTACCCATCCTCTTTAG